>BMAO01033307.1:112420-385514 GCA_019973975.1 Trichonephila clavata
TATTGTTTATCTTATCCAAAGTTTTAAAAACACGTGTAATTTGAATTGAAAAAAATGTTCCTGTAATTTTCAAATATGTTTTCATGAAAGCGAGAATGTTTTTGAGTGTGTAAAATGGGTGGAATATTTTTAAATAAAATTGCTGCGTATAAAGTAATGTATCTCTATTACTCCTATCTGAGGATAACAGGGTTTTTTTGTTCCTTTGTTATCTTGACAATAACTGAGGTAGTCATACTTCTGAAAATGACCAGGAAGAGAAATTTGTATCTGGCTCGGGATCGTCGACCTACTTTCTATGCATTCAGACATCCAATGAGTAAATTTGAATTTTGAGAACGATTCGGAAACTCTGACTTCAAAAAAATTTTATGAGTTTTTTTCTTCTTCTATTAGAATAAAAATTCTGTTTAAAATACAGTAGAAGTCCATTAGTCCGGCATCCAACAGTCCGGAATGCCCGATAGTCCGGCATCGCTCCGGAAAATTGTAAAAATTTTGGTTTTCACCAAAAGTGTGTCTTTAAAGCAAATAAAAACGCTCGAGAGCTATTCGGAAGTTTTCGGGGTAGTTCGGGATCATCCGGAAGCGCTCGGTATTGTTCGGAAACAATTAGCGGCTGGCTAGTCTCAGCTGTCACAACAAATTCAGTTCAAATTAATCAATCACGAAGCGTCTTCGCCATTTTTTTGTGCGTTGTTGTTTTGTGTCCATTCACATCGCAGTAAACGTAACTTTTGAAACTGTTTATAAAAAAAGTGATTTTCGTTCTAACTGTACAGTGACCATGTTTTCAAAACCTAAGCCTTCGAGTTCAAAAGGAGAGAAACGAAAACACGTAACATTGACTCTCAATCAGAAACTAGAAATCATCGAACGGCTAGAAAAAGGCAATAATAGAAATGTTTTAATGAATGAGTTTAATATTGGCTCATCAACTATTTATGACATTAAAAAACAAAAAGATGAACTAATGAAGTTTGCTTCTCAATCGGTAACAACTGAAAAATTGGCTTCTAGACAAACTTTAAAAAAACCAAAACTGGAACAGGTAGATAGTTTATTGTTCAAATGGTTTAGTTCAGCACGTTCTGATGAAAAGCTGGTAACAGGGCCAATGATTGTTGAAAAGGCAAAGAAATTCGGCCAAGATTTAGGAGTTGCTGAAAGTGAATGTAATTATTCTGATGGTTGGCCCAGAAACTTTAAGTTTCGGCATGGAATTCGAAGACTTGACGTAACTGGAGAAACACTTTCAGCAAACCAAAACTCTGCAGAAAAATACAAAGACTAGTTTGAGAAAATCGTGGCTGATAATGATTTAACACCTGAATAGATTTACAATGCTGATGAAACAGGGCTATTGTGGCGATGTTTACCAACATCTACACTAGCTGGGGGAGGAGAAAAAGCTGCCAAGAGTTTTAAAAAAAACAAAGACAGATTAACCGTTTGGCTATGTGCTAATGCGTCTGGAAACCACCGAGTGACCCCTTTTGTGATAGGTAAATCTGCAAAACCCAGGGCTTTTAAGAATGTTACTCACTTGCCTGTCCAATACGATGCTCAATCAAATGCGTGGATGACTGCCGCCCTCTTTAAAGACTGGTTTTTCACCACTTTGTGCCTGAGGTCAAGGAATCCTTCAAAAGCCTTGGTCTACCAGAAGATACTAAAGCCATCCTTCTTTTGGACAATTGCAAAGCCCACCCGCCAGTAGCTGAGTTAGTTTCTGGAAATATTGTTGCTACTCTGCTCCCACCAAACGTAACACCTTTGATTTGATTGTCCCCCATTGACCAAAGGGTTATTCAAAATTTTAAATGCTTTTATAGAAGGTCTTTTATTCAAGGCCTGTTAAATGCTGACTGTGACGTGACTGATTTTCAAAAAAAGTTTACAGTAAAAGATGCCGTCTATGCTATTGCACTGTCTGGATTGCAAATTACAACACTCCAAAAATGCTGGAGAAAACTTTGGCCAGTTGCAAACACTGCATCTGACCTAACTCTACAGACTGATGAGGAAGAAAACATCAAGACGCTCTGACCAAAGTTTTGGATGTCGTTAGAGAAGTGCTGACAATCCCTTGAAAAACCTGCCTGAAGATGAGGTAGAGGAGTGGCTTCTAATCGACGAGAATGAGCCTGTTGAACAAGAACTAACCGATGACGACATTATCAACATTGTAGTAAACCCTCAGCCTACTCAAAATCTTGAAGAAAGTGACTCAGATGCCGAAACGGAAGAAAAGAAAAAAATCAGCTAGGCAGAAACTGAAGAATCACTAAATAGGTTTATCTCTTTTGCTGAGGCTAGTACTAGCTGCAGTGCTTCAGAAATTATTGATTTCCATATCATTTAAAATAAACTTTATACTAAACGCCAAAAGTCAAGAAAACAATAAGACATTCGTGACTTTTTTAAATCTAAGTGAAATATGTTTTACAGTACGTGTACATACATTATATGAAATGTAAAATAAACTTTGTTGTATGTATTTGCATACTGTATTTGTAGTTTAATTATTAACCTAATTGTTCTTATAATTACCGCCCGATAGACCGGAATTTTCGGTAGTCCGGAACCGAGCCGGTCCCGAACGTGCCGGATTATCGGACTTCTACTGTACTCCAAAAGATAAAAGATTAAATCGCTTGTGAATTACAAGTAACATAAAACTGGCTAACATAAAATGTTAATAAAACCGTTTTTTGAAAGCTACTTTTTTGGTGAGATTAGAAGATCCGTATATCAGCAGACACCTTCACTTTCACTTTAAAAGAAGCACCAAAAGAGTTCTCGGCTTATACATGGATATTACGATAATTTTATCTGACAGAAAAAAAGCAGGTTTTAAAAATATTAGATTTTAGTTCACAAATTTCGTTTTAATATATAATTTCTTCTCAATAAAGCTGAATCTTTCGTCCCGAAATTTTAATCTAATTTTGAAGTACTTCCAACAAAAGAACAGTATTAAACATGATCCAGTTACATAAGAGAGCAAGACTGCAAAATATTGGAACTCGCTTTTCACTACTCTTCTAGCTCTCAAGCTACAGCGTGAATCTGATGTATTCCTTTGGAATTTTGGTACACTGTGGGAATTTTGAATTAGAAAATTTTAATAGATGAATTATTCATATCAATATGTTAACCGTGATTTTGTAGTTGCTGTTGTGTAGCTTATTATATCATTGAGATCAGTTCATTTCTTCTTTTTCAAATCCTATATATATATATATACTATTAGAGCTCACTCTCTCTATATTTTATATCATTTTCAAATTTTCAATCGCGTTAGTAAAATTTTTTCTATTTATCCAATCAAGTACAAGTGAGTGAGTGAATATTAACGTCCCATTGTTCAGCTACACGAGGGCTTTTGGAAACGGTCCGCGTAATTTTGAACCATGGTCAAGTGACGTGGACGACACCTGAGTTGGCACCACCCTCTCCTAACTACCACACCACACCAACGGGAGGACGTTTGAGCTCTCGATAGATTTAACGTACATCGCTCTCCTACACGACGGGTCTTCAGTGGTACTGGGATCGAACTCATGACACGCTAGCCACGATCCGATGCCTAGACCACTTGGCTACCGCAGCCACCCAATCAAGTACAAATAAATTTTTTTAAACTTGTAATGGATGACATTTGATGTTAATATAGTTTTTTTCAAATATTAATTCATTACTTACCAGTTAATTCAATTAAATTACCGGTTTTCGACGCCAACTTAGATTCGTCTCCATTGTCGTAACAAAGCAACTGTTAAAACAATGACAAACGTTGTGGCGTCGAAAACCAGTTCTTCAGCCAAACTAGCCGAAACGGGTGTGCATTGTTATAAAAATGCAGACAAATCACGCTTTTTTCTCAATTCCTACTATTAGTTCGCTCTCTCCCTATGTATATATATTGGGTTGTTCGGAAAGTAATTTCGGGTTTTTTTTTGTTTTTTTTTTTTTTGTGGAAAGGAAAGACAGTTTTCGTATAATAAACAAATACTTTATTAAATTATATATTGGCCGTTCTGGTCCAACACCTTTTGCCATCTTTCTGGTAGTAGCATAATTCCACGCTCATAAAATTTTTGGTCTTTGCTGGCAAAAAACTGATCGAGGTGGTTTTTGACCTCCTCATTTGAGGTGAAGGTTTTACCGTCTAAAAAATTTTGGAGTGACCGGAACAAATAGTAATCCGATGGTGCCAGGTCTGGAGAATATGGTGGGTGTGGCATTGTATCCCATTCAAGCTGTAAAAGCTTTTGGCGAGTGACCAAACTTGTGTGAGGTCTCGCGTTGTCTTGGTGAAACACTACACCTTTCTTATTGATTAGGTCTGACTTTTTCTGTTGAAGTGCATCATTCAGTTTGTCCAGCTGATGACAGTAGACTTCCGAATTAATCGTTGTGTTATCCGGTAAAAGCTAAAAAAAAACGATTCCCTTAAAATCCCACCAAACAGACAGCATCACCTTTTTTTGGTGAATATCAGCTTTGGAAATGGTTTGAGCCGGTTCATCTTTTTTGCTCCATGACCTCTTGCATTTGATGTTGTATACAACCCATTTTTCGTCCCCAGTGATGATGCGCTTCAAAAACGGATCATTTTTGTGACGTTTGAGAAGCGAATCGCAGACGTCAATGCGGCGACACAGATTTCTCTCTGTGAGAACATGGGGAACCGATACATCGAGCTTCGAGGATAATCCCAGGCCTTTCAAGTGGTCATAAACTGTTGAATTTGATAAATTTAACCTCAATCCGATCTCACGTGTTATTCGCTGGTTCGCGTCAACTAATGCCTTTATCGCGTCTTTATCAGCTTCAACCGGCCTTCCCGAACGTGGTGCATCTTCGACATCGAAATTGCCGGATCGAAATTTAGCGAACCAGTTCTGGCACTGGCGTATTGTCAACACACACACCTTCTCCATACACATCAGTCAATTTCTTTCTGGCTTGAACAGCATTTTTAGCCTTTCTGTAGTAAAACAGTAAGATATGTCGAAAATGCTGCTTATCGCTCTCCATATTTAAAAGGGCACCAACCAAAAACTACTGCGTAGAATTAATTGGAATTTTTCACACACAAGCCTTGCTATATGAGCTCTCAAAGCATATAAAAATTATACGGCTTAAATGTGAAGATGGGTGCAAAAAAATACAATTAAATCCTCTGTCGGGAAAAAACGAAATTACTTTCCGAACAATCCTATAAATATATATATATTGTCTGGTTAACTTGCGATTTCAATTTTTTTCTGTTTTGATTAATATTTATTCATTTTTCTCTAGTAGAGAAATTTTGACTATATATATACGGTTGAAAATTTGAACCGTTAATAAAATACTTTCTATTCATCCATTCAAAGTAGGAATTGATTTAAAAACAAATTTTTATATGACTTGTTACACAATAATTGTTTTCATATTCAAGGGTTTTGTTAAATTATATTAATAAATCGAAAAAAACTAAAAAAATAACACGATATTACATTTTTACCCGTTTATATTGATAAAACAAATTATATCGAATGAGTGTGGTTCTTTATGGCATTAGGGGAGATTTTAAAGTCAAGTTTCTTATGGAAAAATACAGAAGAACAATGGTATTATATATATATATATCCCTTTTCCTTTTATAAGGAAATTTTTTACAATTATCATCGCAAATAATTATACATATTATCTTGGTCAGTGATAATCTATTTTTAAAAAACACGGAAAAGTGATTGGGGGGGGGGATCTCTAAAGATAAAGTTATGATTCCCACATGCACAAAGTTACAGAGAAACAAATTCTCGATAATAATGTTCTTATAACTAAACATATATATAGAGTGCCCACAATTTATTCACCGGATAAAGATGTATTTTAAAAAGTACATAATAAGAGATAGCGGTAAAAGATTGACGGAATTTCATTCAGCACTTTAAAAAAATTTTAATTAATGGTTTTCAACATTAATACCATTTTTTCCCGAGAATGTCAAGTCTGACATTGATTTTTCACCAGGCGTTATTAAACCTTTACGGAATCTCATTTTCTGTTTCAGAGGCCGTTTGATTTTTTAATTAGTCGATACTGCGAATCTTTTAATTGTTTTACTCATTTTGCAATTTATTCTATTGGTGGAAGACTATTAAAACCGTGTCAAAATAACTTTAATTTAATATTGTTATCCTGTAATGAAATTATGGGCACTCTGTATATTAGAAATACCTCCGGTTTTTACTTTTGAACGATACTTTCAAAATAAATAACAATTAATATTATTAATATTATATTATATTCTCTTTCTATATATAGATTCATTAATTTTAATGAATATTTAGATTGTTGCAATTAAAGAAAGTTTACGATGTTCATAAAAAATAAGTAACATTCTACATTCATCGTTTAAAATCTAAATTGTATGATCTTATTTTTTAACCTATTCATTATGCAGTATTGTGTTTGATTTTAATTATTTACATTAAAATATAAGTATTAGGTATATAGTATTCGTTCTATCTGATCACTACAGGCAAATAAAAGAATACAATACAATGAAAGAAGAAATCGGGAATAAAAAAGGCGCCAAATTGCAGAGAATATCGCCAATGGTGTATTTGAATATATCGCCGTGTTTTACGAAATCTATCCTGATAATTTGAAAGCAAATACGGTAGTTTTTTTGCGGGAAATGATCTGATTAACTATGGACATTTTAAAATCGTTAGAAGCATAATTTTCTTCAAATAATATTTTGACAAAAAAAAATTAATGAATGACAAACCTATGAGGAAGAAATTGCATTGGAATAGATTTATTAAAATTAAGATAAAACGTTGTATGCATTTAAAAAGTCAGATGAACGTTGGATTTTCCTAAATTGCCTTTCATAACCACTTCATACCATTCATAGCAGATATGGATAAAAATATATTTTCAGGTAAGCTATATTAATAAATTAATATTATATATATATATATATATATATATATATATATATATATATTTCATTATGTTTTGAAAATATGATTTAAGGATATATTATATCAAACCCCATACAAATTTTGAATAAAATATAATTATAGGAATGTTTACCTTTTAGAATTAGAGTTAACATTTTATTATGATACAAAAATTAATACAAATAATGTTTTATAAAATATAATTAAAAAAAGTCATAAAAATTAATAAAAACCTTAAATTTGTAGAAGCATTTTTGTTGGTAAGTTGGTGTTTTTTTCCCTACCTTATGTGTGAATCGAACTGGACAATGTTTTATTTTACCTATACCATAAATGAAATTTAATAAAATAATATTTAAAACAAAAAAAATTCATTTTAAAATTTGATTCAAATGATTAAATGAATGTATTCAATTAATACATTCCGCATTTTAAATTATGCTAAACGTTTTAATTAAATCAAAATTCCTAAAAAAAGATGTTATAATCTCGTAACGTGTCTTTATAACAATTTTTAAAAATATTTTGTCAACTTTTCTGTCCTTTTCTGATATAGAGATTCTTTAAAAAAAAGTATAGTTTAATAATTCGTTTAATTGCTAATATATGAGAGTTTGGTCAGGAGAATATATATATAGTTATTTCATTTCCTTGTAATTCAGAGAGAGGGGGAGGCACTTTGATTTTAAATTTGAAATGGAAGGTATTTTAGTGAGAAAGAAATAGAGAGAGAGAGTTTGGAGTATGACTGCAAAAGGAGAAAAAATAAGATTGGAATTTTAAAGTTAAGGGATCTTTTGCAGAGAAAATACTATATCTTGAATTCTATATGTTAAAATATAAAGTAGAAAAATATAAATTAAATTGGAAATAGATCTTTATTTAAGTTAAAATTTAATAATTATGAGATTGATAAATAGATAGAGACTAGATTCTGAGATACATGGTGCTTATACTGCAGGGGTGGCCAAACCGCGGCTTGCATGCCATAATGTGGCACGGTAGAGTTGTAACAGTGGCACGCGAAGACTTAGTGAAAAAATTATAAAAAATTTTAAAAGATTAACCATGTTTGAGTATAAATTGAAAGATTAACCATTTTTCAAAATTACAAACTTTGAAAAGATAAATAACCCTTTTTTACAATTTTAATGAAGTGAGGTTGTCTCAGATGAAAAATTTCAAGATTTGGAACAAAATATGTTAGTGAATAATTATTTTTTGCAACATAAACATAATAAAATAAATATCAATCAAAACTAGCTGATGTGCACCTGTACTAATCAAATTTTATAGGCATCTGCAAGAGCTAATTCTAATATAGATAGATGACTTGTTAAAAAAAAAGTAGTAACTCAAAAGCCCCATTAAATATGTACTGAGCGTTTAATAATTATTTTGAATTAAATTATTCAAGTGACTCATTTTTATTTTATAGCTAACCTAATTGATTGAACTTGTAAATAGTTTATTAACAATCAAACCTAAGTTTGTACTTTCGTCTTATTTACTGTATTATTTTTAAGTTTTGACTGCATAGAGTTGTATTTAAAAAATGTGCCATTTGTGTAAAAATCCCATAATAAACCTATAAGTAACATTTTTTCACTTTTCCATATTTGTATGTTGGAAAAGTTGGAAGTAGCACGCATGATTATTTTTTATTAAATAGTGGCACTCTTCCCAAAAAGTTGGCCACCTCTGTTATAGTGCAATACTATGAGTCAGCATCATGATGAATGGTCACATCCGGTGAGTGTGATGCCATTAAGGATCATGAACTTTAATCAATACATTGGTGAACTTCTACCTCCTCTTTTTCATTCTACTTTTAGTATTGTGTTCCCTTATATGATTAACAATGCTTAAAGTCAAAGTACAGGCACTGTCTATACAGTAAGTATATTCAACATGTTCCTCATATTTAAAACCAATTGAAAATGTTTATAACGCTGAAGGGTGCCTCCTTGCTTCCCGATATCTGCCTCTAAAAGTCTTATCCGTGCATTGAAAAAGGTTTGAAAAAAATTGCATCAGCATTTCTTAAATGATGTTTTTTAATAGTATCCATTGATATTTTGACCGACTTCATGGTGGAAATATCTCAAACTAATATGTGTAAGAGTACCTAAGCGGTCAATTTTTCTTCATAATTTATAGACGAATGCATTCAGGTCAACCTGTGCATGTTCCACCAATAATAACATCCCTGTATTTCATTTCAAAATAAATCTTTGACTATCGAGCAATGTTCTAAAAATATGACATGTGTAAGTATGACATTCAACAGTTCCTGGTCTTGTGATATTTGTTCAATGTCTAAGTTTTTCAACCACTATATAATTTACAAATACCTTGTCGATTCGTGCGATTGAAAAACAAAATGTATAAAAGGAGTACAAATAAGTTTCCATCATTTTTTTTTATCAAAAATTGGGCATTTCTCGTGAAAGAACGGTAGATTATGTTTTATTCAAAGTATTGTCCATCGCTAGTTATTATTTTTTCACATATTTTTCTCTCAGCATATCAATACCACATTTCAAGAATTTTTTTCATCTTTTGATGTTATTCTTGAATCGACTAAGTTTTTAGTATCTTCATATGATGTGAAGTCCTGCTCAGACAAGTCATGTGCCATCCGATCGGAATAAACGATAGTCAGGAGGGGAAATGTCTGGTGAATACAGAAGATAGGATAGGACTTCCCAATTGAGTGTTTCCATGTAACTTTTGACCAGCGCCTTAACCAGTGGCGTAGCTACCAATGGTCTAAGCGGTGTAGTACCCCGATGCCCTGAAGCTCAGGGGGCCCTCGGGTTCTGACCACCAAGAAATTTACGATAATTTCTCCATATTTAAAATATAAAAGGTTACATCACACAACTACAACCATGGCAACTCAGATGAAAATAATTTAGAACTTGTAAGCAATTTCCCTAAAATTTTTATCCGTTATTAGTAAGCAAGTCCGACCTTCATGTAATAAACCTTTTATTTTATCTACATCGTTTTATTTCCTAACATGTATATTATAATTTGAAATCTAGTTCATTACTGTTTAATTTGTTATTATATTTATTACGTTACTTCTCATCTTCCGAATCAAGCGGTTTCTAAACTCTTCACAGATGTTCTGGAAGAGTTTGAAGTGGCGCGCTTATCCGGAGGACAGAACTCGGGACCTTTGGGTCCGAAACCGAGTAACTTAACCACTATACCAAAATGATCACCATGGTGCGGAGGTTGTTACTGGCTTCTATAGATGTAATCGCTATACACTCCCCTACCAGTGAGTTTGTGGATAGGTGAACGAACGATGCAGTTGTTATATAGAGCGTGTTAGCTGCTGCGTCACTAGTTGTGACGGTTTTGCTGGTTGCGTCATTCGTGCATGACGGCTTGAGGGTTGCGTCACCACGTGACGGCTGGAAGATTGCGTCACTATGCGACGGCTCTGGTTGCATTTGCGGCGGATAGATGGCGCCACGACAGTTCAGAAGGTTGCCTTTTTCTGAGTTTCAGCCCGGGTCACCAATGAAGTGGTGAGCTTATCCGGAGGACAGAACTCGGGACCTTTGGGTCCGAAACCGAGTAACTTAACCACTACACCAAAATGATCACCATGGTGCGGAGGTTGTTACTGGCTTCTATAGATGTAATCGCTACAAGTTCTTTCGTGGTGTCAAATTGAACATGGACGATCACTAAAGCTCACAAAAGAAAACTCATACACATACATATAGGTAGTATGAAGCTTTGCTTTCCTATATTCTGCAGACCACGATAAAAGGCTAATGTTAAAAAAAGTAGTTTTTAATGTTTAAAATATTCATATATATTTACCTTTTTACTTGATAAAACCCAACCAATATAGGGCCCTCATTTTGTTTTTGCACCAGGGCCTTTGAATACCTAGCTACACCACTGGCCTGGCCACAACATCTGCACGAGTATTATCATGCAGGAGAGCAATATTGTCGTGTTTGGAGTAGTTTCCAGAGCATTTTTTCTTGAGTGTTCGGTAGAGTGCATCGACAATGGTTTCGTTCCGTTTGAGCAACCAATAATATATGACACCAAACTAATCTCTCTAAATACATAATATGAGTTATTTTCCATGAATATTACCTTGGATGTCGATGTTGAAGAGCAGCAACGCATGGTCCCCATCATTTCCTCTTTTTTGGGGTTATCGCGATGGAACCATTTTCCCTCACTAGTGACAATACAATGAAAAAAAAACCCTTTTGTTTCTATCTTACAAGTAACATTTCACATATGCAAAATCGGCGCGTTGAACTACTTCTCGGCTCCAGTTCACATGGGTTTCAATTTTCTTGCTTTGGAATCATTCCCAATGATTTTAAACAAAGTGAAATTTATTGTGAGTTACTCCTAATGTAAGTGCTTGTTCTTCTTACGCTTGGCACGAATCATCTTCGATTCCACGTCTTCTTATACTTTCGGCCTTCCGCTAAGTTCTGTCTTTGGCGTCAAGCTCATCGTTCTTAAACTTTTGAAACCACAATCACGAACTCTCACTCAAAGCAACTTCACCATAAGCTTCTGCAGGCAATCGAAGCTCTACAGCACCAGATTTCTTCAAATTAGAAGTAAATCAAAAGTTTCCGCAAAAAAAGATGCTTATTAGGTTCAACACATTTTCTCACGAAAACCAATTATTAGTAGAGCCATCTTTTATCAAACAGTGGAAACTTTTATTTGTACTCTTTTTTTCTATTCAATAATTAGTTTTTTGGAATCGTTATTAATATTAAATGTACCTTTGCACTTTTCTCGGGCCTTGTTCCCAACTGTTTTCAAATCCTAGGTTTCAGGGAAAGCCGATGTTCATCGGCTTTCTTGAAAGACAGACTATTATTAGTGGGTACTCAGTTGGTGTGCCTTTTCTTTTTTGTTGGTGCCATGTACGGTGTCTTGGGAGATGTTTCTCTACCTGGAACCGAGATCTTCGCTCTGCTTGTCCTCGCTGCTTCCGCTTGGGTAGGAGGAGTGGTAGTAAGCTGTTTGAAACTGCCTCCATTATTAGGTAAGAAACTTTTTGTTGAATTGCTTTAATAATCTGTGCTAATTACACCAAAAATTTCCACAATGACATTACATAGTCTGTACAATTTTTCTGTCTTAGACACATGGTAGTATAGGTTTAGCTAAATAATCAGAAGATTTTGAAACTTTCGATTCAAATCTTCTTTATGGTATAATGGAGATAATTCGTTTTAAATATTCAAGCAGTAATTTTTTTATTTGAAAACGACTTGTTTTAAATGTGTAATATGGCGCGAAAATTTCTGGAAGGGAAAGCGTACGCTCAAATACTGTTTTCTCGTCCCTCTGAACTAGCTAAAATATACAAAGTTCATCTATAACTAATTGTCTCTATTGTATAACTTCAGAGAAGTGTTGATTAAATCTAACTCAATTTATTTCGTTTGAACAGTATTGCGACAGGATTTTGCAATAGGTATTAGTGGCGGTCCGATATTAATAATGGAAAAAGTATGATAAGATATTGTACTTTAAAAACAAATAAGACTCAGGTGGGATATTTTTATGAGTTATACTTACAGAGATCGAAGAATTCATAAAAAAACTATCGTGCAGCTTTAAAGTGCGTATATATATTAATTATATAATAAATTGCCTTAAATTTAATTTAAAAAGCTTAACTATAAAAAAATATGTAGTAAAATAGTACAATTCAGAGTTAAATGCCCACAGTAACATAATAGCAAATTCTTAGGCTTAAAAACTAAGACTGTAGGGTTAAACATAGTTTTAAAACCAGAAAACCTTCCCCTAAATTTCTCTATACTACTGGGCTGAGAGAAAGAGAAAATAATGTACGAATAAAATTTAGCTTCTAAAAATATCAAAACCAAGTACCATAATAACATAAAACCACATGCCATGATAGAAAAAAAACAAATTTGATCAAGATCGCACTTGTATATATGTATAAGACAACAAAATAAATTTAAAATGCATTACTTAACTACATTCTGAAAAATTTTATGAATACATAAAATTGGGAAAAGGGGAGAGGGCAGAGAAATTTCTCCAAATAAAAAGAATTGAGATTTGTAAAATAAATTCCCTTAAAAATTCTGACGAAGAAACGGGAGAAAAAAGAGGAACATGTGTGTGTTTTCAATTTTTTTTGTTTTTTTAATTGAGAAATTTTAAGACTCGGACACATATTTTGAATGTTTCAGTGTAGTTTGGGTAAATGCTTTGATTAGTAGTTAACCACTTTCAAAAACTTCACATTTGTTTTAAAAATATCATTTTAAAAAATACATTTATAGATTAAATGACATAAATTTCAAAAATAACTTTTTCTGTAGGACATTTCACCATAGCCTTAAATTTATTTGAATAATTGCATTTCGAAAGCTTCTATATATAAATGTTACGAGTGCATTTCACTTGAAATTCATTTTAATTTTTGATTAAAAAAACTTGGATTCAATTTGCAATTAAGTGTAATACGCTAAATTTTTTTTCCGCAATAAAAATAAACCGACATATTTTCCCCCTAAATAAACAAATCTAAGCAAATTAGTTTGTGGACACGACTACAAGGACATTTCAGTAATTGTTAACATACCACAAGAAACACACAAGCAGTAGAATAAAATAAATAAATATTATTACTATGCTGTTTCACTCAAAGCAAAGTTACAGCTTTAAAATAGAACAAGGACGTGAATAAACTCTTCGAATACAAAAACTATCCATAACAACCAAAAGCAAATATATCAATATTCCCATTTTCATAGAACACGTATTCAGTAGTAAACTTTATTTAATAACCTCGCTTTTTCTTTTAATCCTTCACTTATCCTTGAAATATTTAATTTAAATATTTGAATTCTTGGAAGTTTCTTTTGAAGCAATTCAAAAAGATTTTTAAAGATGCTATTCTTTTCCTCAAAATTTAGACACGATTCCTACATCAAATCACGCAAGAATTTAAATCCGATTTTATAAAACTTTTCGAAAGTATTTTTCTAAAAAAAAGACTTAGTTTTATTCACTATAGAAATAAGATTTTTTTTAAATAACTAAATTTGTGTGTGAAATGTCGAGAATTCAAATTTATTTTAACACATCCCCATGTCAATTTTCCAAGATTTTAGGCCTTTTTATAATAATTTTTCTCTTGATATCAAATAACAAATCCAAATCTCCTTGTAAGACTGGATGATTATTAACGTTTTATTTGGAAGTTATGCTAGAGATATTGGAGATGGATCTCGTACATTTGATCCTCGGATAAGTGACGAGAACAGCACCTGAGCCGGGACTACATCGTCAAAATTCCACATCACACTAATGTGAGGAGCCTCAACAAATTTAACATGCTTCAGCTCATCTACTCGATAAGTATTTAACAGCCTCAGGACTCGAGGCCGCGGTAGCCAAAAAGGTCAAGGTATCGGATCGTGGCTGGCGTGTCATGAGTTCGAGCCCAGTACCACTGAAGACCCGCCGTGTAGGGGAGCGATGTACGTTAAATCTATCGAGAGCTCAAACGTCCTCCCGTTGGTGTGGTGTGGTGTGGTAGTTAGGAGAGGGTGGTGCCAGCTCAGGTGTCGTCCTCATCACTTGACCATGGTTTAAAATTACGAGATTCATCGCCAAAAGCCCTCGCGTTGCTGAACAGGGCGACGAAAATATTCACTCACTCAATCACGCCTCAGGATTCGAACACTCACAACGTAGCCGCAGTAGCCTAGTGGTTATGGGTATGAATTCGTGGTCAACGTGTTGAGGGTTCGAGTCCTTATGCCACTGAAGACCCACCGGGTAGAAGAAGCTGATGCACATTTCTTCTGTCGATCCCAAAGTTCTCTCGTTGGCATGGTGTGGTAGTTTGGGGAGAGGTTGACAGCTAAGGTATCGTCCTCGTCACTTGACTGAGGTTCAAAATTACAAGGTCCATCACCAATTGCCGTTGTCCTACTTTATAGGGCGATGTTATAAAACTCTAACTCAGGATTAGATAGAAACAAAAGTGGTGCCACGAGTTCACGCACTCAGCTACCACAGACACAAATCATTTGTCCAGATTCTTATTGCTACATATATTTTTCAGAACATTCAACTTTTTCTGGGTATTCCACATCTTTCTCAACTTTGTTTGGAACATTTAGCATAAAAAGAAAATCCTTTTTATTTCAGGTATGCTGGCTGTTGGAATTTTTTTTCGAAACGCTCCTTTCATTCCATACCATGCCGATATTTCTATCATGTGGGCTTCGACTTTAAGGTAATTCGTAGACACACTAGGAATTAATTGTTCCTATCAAACTATTTTAAAATAAAAAAATGTTCTCATATTCAAAGTATAGTTCAAGCATTACGAAAAGTGCCTCAGTTCCAGCCATGTGCGTCTCGCGTTATATTACTTTTTTACTCCTTTTCTTCAGTATAGTACAATGAGTCCATTTAGTACGGTGTCACATTATACAGTAAGCTGAGCTTCACCTGCCCTTTATTGAAGCCATAAAAAGAAAAACTTCTGTCCCTTTAGTGGTTAATATTTTTAATTTATTTTTGATAACTTTCTACGTCATTTTAATATTGAATAGTTTATTAAGGAGAGGAGAAATCAGGGCTCTTCTTTTTGTGGTTGATCTATACTGGCACATTCTATTATTACAACCAAAAAGAATCTTCAGGATGTGTATCTGTATTCAGTATGTGTATTACATACGCAATGTGACTCGAAAACTGAAAGATACGATAAAAAATCGTGAAACAGTCACTCTGCTTTTCCTTTTTTGTGAGCTGCTTAGTTTAAGAAACTTATTAGATAGATTTATGAAAAAAGTTTCATGTATAAAATAGCCAATTGGATTTAGTTCATAACTTGTTCTTTTGAGAGATGCATATTACATTGACAATTATGTTTGTTTCTTACTTTGAATGAATATCCTTGAAAAAATATTTTTAATCTCCCCCTCAATGATTAGCTACTGTTCATATCGTAAACCTTGCATTGCTAGACACACCTGTTCGCTAGTAACCCTTCACACTCTTTTTTTCCCCCTGTATTCGAACGCACTGAGAAAAACACAGCAAGCAGTTTTGGCGGTGCCATCTACCGGTAGCGACAAAAATATTCAAGATTATTATCTAAGAGCGCGTAATCGCAGAGGACAGAAAATAATACATTTTTAAAGTATTCTTCTATAATTCTAAATATAATATGCTGTTGCCGGTAAGAAAGGATTCACAGTCATAAAATGAGCAGTCTTTGTGTTTCCTATCCATGAAAGCAAATGGGGATGCCAACTGATGCACATAACATACAGAGAGAGAGTTCCACAATTATATATATATAAAACATAGCAAACGGGAAATTAATCATTATTATTTTTTTATTAGAGCACGCCTATTCTCCAACAATGTACATGTGCAGGGTTTTATTGAAACTCTTTTTTTCAATAAACCTACAAAGTAAAGGAAACCGTACAAGCAATGTTAGAGGCGCCATCTATCGCTGACAACGAAAATTCAGATTTTATGCACTAGTTGCATCACGGTATATAATTAAAACCAACATTTTGAAATTAAATGATACGTGGCTAATAGGCTACCGCAATTTATAAGTGATGCAGGTGTATAAGGATATAATTTAATAAAAAAACAATTGTTAAAATCTTAATAATGCTTGTTTTTTCTTTCTTTCATTTGTTTTTTAAAGGCTATAATTTTAAAACTTTTTTATTCCGTTATGAAGGGACATCTCACTCGTCATAATATTACTGAAAGCTGGTCTTGGCTTGGATCCTCCGAAACTGATGGAGCTGAAGCTGGATGTGCTCAAACTATCTTTCATTCCTTGTCTTTTCGAGGCCGCCAGTTCCGCTGTCTTGGTGCACTACTTTTTGGACTTGCCCTGGATTTGGGCATTTATGCTGGGGTGCGTCACTTCATACTTTCACAGCTCACTTTCAAAAAATGGATTTAACAAACTTATGAAAAAAATGCACGGGTTATTTTTGTTTGCCATTTAATCTTTTAAGTGATATCACATCATAATCAATGCTAATACATTCCACTTTTAACGCCGTATTCACATTATGCACCCTTACATGTCAATGAGACTTTAAATTTCAAACATTTTTTTTCCTTTACATCGCAGGTTCATAATATCTGCCGTATCTGCAGCCGTCCTCGTGCCGGGGATGCTGGACTTGGAAGAGAAAGGTCTGGGGTTGGAGGCTGGAATCCCGACCCTCCTCATGGCTGCCGTCTCCATCGACAACATAGCCGCCCTCACAGGATTCATAGTCACTTTCAGCATCATCACATCTAACGGTATGATATACCTGTAGATTCGTTTGCTTTTATTCTTATCTATATATTTAAGTACTATGGAGAAATTTTTTTGGAAGCAAAGTATCCATGAGCATAAGTAGCTTTGTGGCTATTATTAAAAAAAAGGGGGGAGGTGCATATTTTCTACGTAAAAAATAGGAAAAGACAACTAGGGATTTCCAGGGGAAGGGGGGAGGTGCATATTTTCTCCGTAAAAAATAGGAAAAGACAACTAGGGATTTCAGGGGAAGGGGGGAGGCTGCATTGCCTTTTTTTAAGAATGGCCGTAAATTCTATGGAAGAAAAAAAAATAAAAAACAAACATCTCGGGGTCATAAATATCGTAACTAAAGAAAGTAAGCCCTCGAGGAGTTTTATTTTTAAATAACAATAATTTTTTAGAACATATTTTTCATGACATTAAATAAAAGCAACAAAAAATTATAAAAGTATTGAAACAAACATTAATTGATAAAAACTTTGTTAGAAGATTATACCTGAGGTCTATATAACATTTGTGTCGTGCAATCGAATCTTTAATAACGATATGATAAAATGTTCATAAAAGTATTAATAAATTTGTATTAAAAAATTTGTATTAATAAATTTGTATCAATACATCTATCAGATTTTCTACAATATTATGAAATATTGCACCCTTCAAAAACTACCGAATGTTTTGTTTAAAATAATTATTTTATCATTAAAATAAAGATTAGATAGATACTTTAATTTCAGTTTTACATGTAACCATTGTTCAAACCTCTCTTCTAGAAAATTTGACTTGGACGCTCATTACAAGACCTTTGGAACCTTTCATAGGCTTGCTATTTGGAACGATCATGGGTGTCTTTTTGTGGTACTTGCCGAGTGAAAACACCACAGAGGTATGTACACGGGATGCGTTCGAATGAGTTTAATAAACAACATCAAATTCAATATTGATTTTGTAAGGAAAAATAATTGTCATTTAGGATGTGTTTGCTAATAAATACTTTTAAAGGGATAATTATTTACATAATATTACAGACCAAAGTTTCTCAAAAACTTTTTGCTCGCGCATTCCTTTTCCTCGATGAAAATAATTCGTAACCAAGGATATCTAAGCCTTGAAACAATGCTATAATACAAAGCATTTCTTAATATTACATTAAGTTAAAATACATTTCCGCAAAACGCATCAATAATCCAAAACATTAAATAGTTCAACTTAAGAAAAAACTCGTTTAATCGAAAAAATCTCACAGTGTTTACCAAACCCACCAAGCTCAATGAATGCATCAATAGTTCTTACAAATCACGGTTTACTGTACTAAATATAAGTTAAGTAAGAAATCGGATAAAAATCTATTATTTTAAAACCACGGAAAATGTTTATCAAGATACTATCTTATAACCAATGTAGTGAAGTCTCTGAACATATACCTGTTCAATGGAAACGATTGAACTTTCGGGATTCTACTCTGGCACATAAGACGAAGATGACCCACCGATGGTTGAAAAAGAATGTGCCGGACTTTTCAGTGCACAAAGATTCGTCTTCCGGTCATCCGGATTTAAATCCGTTCTTCTATAAATTGTGGTCATTATTGGAAGCAAAGGTGTGCCATAAACACAGAATCCCAATTTGAATAGTCTAAAACGTTATTCAAGCAAAGGTTCCCAAACATTTTTGTCTCATAGACCCTCTTGCAATATTTTTTGGTAGACCCCTGCTTAGCTAATATCGAATTTTTGCAAGTTTATCATCTTAAATGTCTTTTTGTCAGTTGGTATAGAGCTACTTACTTTAAAAGAATTAAATTTCTAACCCTTAGTGAAGTATAGTGCTTAAAACTTAAGAAGCACACTTTATAATTTTAATTAATACATAAAATAACTGAACAACAAACAAATTCTTTTAATGGAAGGAATGAATATAGAGCTTTAATTACAAATTTTCAACATTTATTATCAATCTTGTCAGGTTTAACCCTAAATCTTCACTGTTAGTAGTGACCAGATTTTCTATTTTTTATTTTAGAGATTGGCAACCACGCTGAACTCCTCACTAGGAAAAAACAATTAAAAACTTTCTCACGATATTCCATAATTTAGGACAAATAACAGGCATGTGTTCTTAAAACCAAAAGTGCTTGTATCCATTTCATAACTTTAATTTAAGATCTTCGTTAGTGCCTATTTCGATCAGTTCCTATTGTAATAAGAATTTTTTTCAATGTGGCCACATGAATTAATTGTCTACTGTGGTGTTACCATAGTCAAAGCATTCCCAAACCTGGTTTCAAAATCTGAATAAAAGGTAATTAAATGCTGAACTTAGAATGATACGTCTTGGCAGATTGTCTGTGGCAAACTGAGACACAATTCGCGACCTCCAATATTATACTGCTTTAGTTTAATCCTGGGGGGGGGGGGAGCAGAAATGATGGTCCGTGTTTTAATAAAATCTATTCTGCCACCTTGTAACTGCAAATTAACCTCATTACAACTAGTAAATAAATCTGTTAAATAGGTAAAATCTAGTTTCCACTTGATTAAATTTTCTTTTAAAATTAGTCACGATCTGGTTTAATGAGATAGGTAATTAGTTATTAGTCTGGTTTAATTAGTTACGATCTGGTTTCTATCATAGACCCCCATTAACACTTCATAGATCCCAAATTTTTTTTCTCTTACGGCAAGTCGACATATACGACCCCTTGCAGGTCGACATAGACCCGTGAAGGTCATTATAGATCACTTTGGGAATCATTGCCTTAAAGGGAAGCAGAAAAATAAATTCCCATGGTGGTAGTGTGGGCCTCGATAGATGATTGACCAATGTCCGTGCGAAATCAAAAGGTGAATAAAAGGTACAATAAAGTTAATTTAAAGTAAAATAAAACTTTACGAAGATATAGTTTTAAATTTGATTATGAAGATTTTATTTTATAATTTTATCTGAACTTATGATATGGCTAGTTATGAATAATTATCATTTCGCATTTCATTTGAGATTAAATTAATAAACCTAATTTTAATTTTAAACGCCCGTAGAGTATCTGAACTAAAAAATTACTTTTTATCTTTTTTTAATTCATTTTTTTTATAATGAAATAATGACTAACGCACATAATCTCTTAAAAATCAACCCCATATGTTCGTAAGTGTCATGAGTTTTAAATAATTCGACGAACCAAGTCTTTCGACTAATTGTTTAATAAAACTTAACAAATAATAATTAAAAGTTTATAAGTAAAGTGATTGCGGATTTCGTAGTAAGAGCAGTTGTTATCCACGTCATGATTGCCGACAGTTATTCAGCTTCTGCCTAGTGTTACATACGGACGGTAGAGGCGCACGCAGGCGCCAACACCATAGATCACAAAAAATATTCCAGAAAAGCTTGATTTCTTCAAATATGGTTTTATTCAACAAAATCATTTCATTTTGATTTAAAAGATGCCTTAAATATGAATATATTGTGTGTTTACCACTAAAACAACTTAGCTCGTTTAACATATCTTGAATTACAAGAACCTGATTTCAAATGTAACAAAAAACTAACAAAACATTCCAACAAACATTCATAACAAAAAATTCCAAAAAAAAAAAAAAAACATGTTGCTAATTTTAATTTAAAACTAACTAAACAAAGAAGGTATTAGTTTTTCGAATTTAAAATAGGCGATAATTAAACTTTAAAAAATAACACAAACAAATGAATAATAAAAATGTTAGCAATAAGATTATAAAATTCAAGTAATACGAGAAAAATATTAAAATACTATCGAAAAGAATTATTTTATACTTAAAAATTAAGATGTTCAATCTTCCGCTGATATCTTTAGAGGAAAAATAAGGCGTTAATGTTTCCTTCAAAAATACAAAAAATGTCTACATTTTAAGGAAAGTATTTTTGATCTTGCGTCTCAGATATTTCAAATAATCATGATTTTATAATCACAAATTTACATTAAAGTACAAATTGAACTGTTCAATGGTCGGGAATTTGTTTTTTATTATAAAAATATCTCTCTCTGTGTGTAGCAATAATTTTCTCGAAAGATTCTAAGTTGTTGGTTTCTATTTTCTCTCAAAAATCTTCCTTTTCTTTTTTTTTTTTCTTTTATAAAAATTTTTGATTTTGTAATTCAGTGTAAATTTATGCTCTGATAGTTTCTTTAAAGTAACCTGTCTTAAATCTTTAAACTTTTTAAAAATATTTAATTCGTAATAAAGTTTTTAAAGTTATAACTCACTGTGAAGAAATAACAAAATTCGATTAACACTTGTGCCGCGCAGAATCTTATTAAACAGGTCTTTTAAATTAATTTTTACTCTGGTAATGTTTTTAAAAAATATGCTAAATTCTTTTAGAAACTCTTCTGTAGACAATATTTTATTCATTTTCTACGACATTTTTTTTATTTTGTGTGAATGAGTCATTATAATCTCAAGAAAATATTTCCTTTTCAATCGCTTAGGAAGTAGACAAAAGCTCTAATTATGCCCCAGAATTTCCAAATGTATCCAATTCTGGATAAAAAATAATTGTAATTATATGTAATAATAAAAAAAGATTTTCAAGAGAAAAGAATTGTAAAGAATATTTCTATCATATTTTTAAGAAAGACAGTGGTAGCACTACATAATCATAGAGAACAATTTTAAAATAATAACGACAAAATTATTTGCATATCTCCTCCGAAAACATTAAAATAATAAATGTGTCTTGTTCACATTCAGTGGTTAATCTTACAATTAATTCCTCTAAATTAGAGGTCTTCAACCTTTAACGCTCGAGAAGAATATCAATAAATCCACAAAGATCCGCGCACCACACGAAAAATAATGTAGTCAGGAAATTTCTATAAGAAAGGGAGGTTTGTTTTACAAGACTACAACTGATTGATTCTAAGGGAAGAGATAACGGTACAGATTTGTACACATATATAAGTTTCAAACACGATAAATGGAAGTTGAATTAAAATGTTTTGTGTGTTTAAGATAAAAGTTCAACTTTTCTTCTGTAAACTTCAAAGATTTTATGCATAATCAGATTTTTTATATTTAAAATTATTTAAGATACAATGAAATTTTTAAGAAATTACGTCATTCTAAGAAAGTTTTTTTCTCAAATGGATATCAAACATATAAATTAAATGTGTTTTAAGTATAACAGAAAAATTGGCGTTTATTACGACAAAAAGCAGACAATGAAGTTTTTCTTGAAATTGACTCAGATTCAAAATGAAGGGTCTCTAAAAATGCCATCAGAGGCCACGGGTTGAAGACCCCCTACTCTAAATGAATGAATTTTTTTAGAAGGGAAATACCAACGCGCAGTGAAGTTAAGGTTAAGAGCAATAAGACCTGTTTAATTGTGGCTATATATAAATTAATTGGCCTGTTAAGAGGCATAGTATAAGTGTAATCCCATATTTCAAAACCAAAATAATAATAATAATAATAACTTTTTTTATTTATAAAATTAGTATAATTGTTAAAAAATATTTCATGAAATCAAATCTCATTCATTTCTACTCGTATTTGAAATAAGAAAGCATTATTTATGTGCTCAAAAGGTGCGTGTGATGGGTTTCTTAGTAGTACTGTTTTCTTTCACCATATTAACTGAAAACATACCACAGCAGTTCATAAATATCCAAATTCCTTGCATTGTTTATATGCTATATTCCAGAGGTTTCCAAACATTTTTGTCTCATAGACCCCTTGCCACGTTTTTCGGTTTTGTGTAGACCCCTTACCTAATATTACATTTTTGCAAATTTATCAACTTAAATGTTTTTTGTCAGCTGGTATAGCAATACTTTAAAAGTTTTATGTTTCTAACTGTAATTAAGTAGAGTGTTTAAATTTTAAGAAACACACGGGAATTAATTAATTTAAAATTTAATTAATAAGTGAAATAATAGTTACATAAAATAACTGAGCAGCAAACAAATGTTTTTTAATGAGTGGGATGAATATGTTGCTTCAATAACAAATTTTCAACATTTAACTTTAATATTTTCAGGTTTAACCCTAAATCTCCTCGGTTAGTAGTATCCAATCTTTCTCTCTTTTTTTCTTTCTGTTTTTATTTTGGACATAGGTAATCGCGCTGAAACTCCTCCTCTCAGTGAAAAGCAGTTAGAAACTTTTTTGAGCTGTTCCATAATTTGGGATAAATAACAGGTATATCTTTTTAAAGCCAAAATTGCTGACATTCGTTTCTAAACTTTATTTAAGATCTTCGTTAGGGCTATTAAAATCAGTTCCTTTTGTAATCAGACATTTGTTTAATGTGACAACATGAATTCATAACCTACTATGATATCACCATAGTCAACGCATTCTCAAACCTAGTTTCAAAACCTGAATAAAGGGCATTTAAATGTTGAACATAAGTTAAAACGTCATTTTCTGGCAGATTGTCTCTGACAAATTTAGAAATTGTTAAAATTCGCGACATCCGTCCAGTTTTATATTCCTTTAGCTGGATTCTGGCAAGAAACACTGAAATGATGGTTCCTTTTTAATAAAATTTTTGCTGTTGCTAACCCCAGTAAATTTAATAAATAAAGCTGTTACACATAGGTAAATCTAGTTTACACTTGATTAAATTTTCTTTTAAAATTAAAGTCACGATCTGATTTAGTCTATCGTAGATTCCCATTTACACCTCATTAACCCCCAAATTTTTTTTTCGCTGACGTGGACCCCTTGCAGGTCGTCATAGACCCCTGAGGGTCCACTTTGGGAATCACTGCTATAATCAAATACTTTCCATATTTCTCTTTCAGCCTGTCCAAGTGTTCTACCGCAGCTCTTCTCTGTTTCTAGGCGGCCTGTGCTTCACCTTCGTCTCCAAGCGGGTAGGCATGGCAGGAGCTGGTGCTCTCGCCTGCGTCAGTTTTGCTTTCATTGCATCCCTCAAATGGAGAACGCAAGAACACTTTGTGAGTAAACATCCGTATTTTTGCGTTCAAAACATAGATTGGATGCTCATAAATTCATGGTAGATATATTTAGGTATGATTAAGTACAATTAGACTAGAATAATCATTATACAATTTATGGTTCAAATTCAAATGGTAAATCGCTAGAGGGTGATTTCTTGCTATTACAATAAAAAGACTGTTTCCAACCGTCATCTCTTCATTTGTGCTGTGAATCACCGTTAGGATGAAATGTGCTTATACAAATTAGAAAAAGTCGAAATGCGTTATATGTAAGGGGGTGTAGAGGAAAGTCCACACGGATACTGTCCCAAGCTGCAACCCGCTTTTTTTTCAACACGTTAAAAAATTAATCTATGAAAATTCAAAGGTAAATATTCAGGCATGTATAACTTAATATATATCTGTGTTGTGTGTGTGCGTTTCAAGTATAGATAGGTTCACGCAATACAGCAGGAAGTGAATTTTGAATTAAAAAGAATAAAAAATAAATCTCCCAAATTTTCAATAACGGTTTTTGAAAAAAATTATAATGACATTTTAACACCATGTTATGTTTGATATTAATCACTCATATTAAGAATATTCATCTTTATTTATTGAAAATAATATGGTTTTTTTTTCATTCAGAAATATATAACATATATCATAGGAATTATGTGGAATCTCATAGAGCCTTTCCTTTTTGGTCTAATCGGTGCAGAAATAACCTTAAGCAGCCTAGGAAATAATTTAGGTAAGGGATATATTAATTCTTTTAAATAAAGTTTTCAATTAATTAGATTTTTAGTAAAAACGTTGAAAAAAATCATGTATAGACGTTTTTACTTATGAAGTAAATATCTGGTACTGTTTGCTTGAGAATATTTCTATCAGAATGGAATCGAATAAATCGTAACACACGCACTGAGAATCAAATTCTCGATAGAATTTGCATTCGCTTGCGAATATAAAAATTCCTTTAATACAACAGAATGTAAAGTTCTTTACAGCAATATCACTTTATTTTCCGCTAATCTCTTGAGTTAAGAATTATCAATAACACTAATGCAATTTGAGTGATTTGTTGCAATTATACATTGAATTTACAGTCAATAATATGAAATGATACATTCATGCAATTCGATTAGGTAAAGTGGAAAAAGAATTTAATTATTTTTCAAATACGTATATAAATGACTAAATTAGAGCATTACTTTTTCAATAAGCATTACATTTTTTGCAACAATAAATTAAAAGCTAATTTGCTATGAACAGACATAGTTCTTATTCATTTCTAATCACATTTAGGGCAACCAAGTAAAGCATACGACACTCGCACACAGATAGATATCTTATATATATATATATATATATATATATATATATATATATATATATATATATATAGTATAGCTTCAGAAATTTTCGAATTTGTCATTTGTAAAACATCGAATCATATATTGTAAAATTCATTTTCAGGCAAAGACTCCGTAGAAAGAAACTATCCCCACAAAAATACATCTGCTCTTGAATGTCGATATAATTTTTACATCTGTTTATGTATTGTTTTTTAAACTAATTTGCTATCGGTACACTATTCGCCAAACAGGCCTTGAGTGGAAAGTAATTTTGTTATGCAAAATGATCACCTAGCGATAGAAAAACAGGTTGTACAGAATTTTAAAAAAGAAAAAATGCCTGAAATTTGAAGCATGTGAGGACAGCAGAATTATAACCACTTAAAATACGATTTAAAAAGCGAAGTAACAAGAAATGTACTTACATAGCCCATGCAGAAATGGAACTGAAAAGTATGAACACAGGATTTTTAAAAATAGAATATGAAGAATTCTAACTAACGAAAGGAAAAGAAAATTAACAAGCAAGGGATGTAGTAAAATAGCGATTAAAAATAATCTGAGATCGAAAGAAGAATTAAATACTTAAGAAAAAAGTGACAAGTCATTGTGGAATGTAAAAAAATTATGAAATCATTTATTAAAAATAAAACACAAGGAAATTCATACTTAGCTACCATTAAAAAAGAATTCTGTCGGACAGATTTATTATTATGGCAATACGAATTTGCACCATAAGATTCGTAATAAAAAGCTCAACCATACAATTCCTGTCATTTTTAGGAACAATTTTGACAGTTTTCACATTTCACAACAATCGAAATCAGTTAAATCTTAACTTAAATTGAAAAAATTTAATCCAAACCCTTAGAAAACAAAATTGAACAAAAGTGCCACTTTAAATAACCATTTAGTCCATAATAATTAAACGCTCGGAGTCCTCATACTCTTTTTAATAAAAGATCCCGGTACTCACCAATAATTTCTGAGGAATCCGTCATTCCAAGAAAAGAAATTGCAAAAATATTTATTATAAATACTGCAACAAGAGTGTCCATAGATAGAAATGGTTAATTTTTTTAAAAAATATATTGAATTAATTGCTTGGAATTAATAGGGTTACCAGACTAAAATTGAAAGACTAAAAACCTTATAGCAAACAATAAAAATCAAGGTAACCATATTGTAAATGCTATCACTCAACTAGGCGAAAGTTTAAAACAATTTGGCAAATAGCGTAACAATAACAAATAAAAATCTTTTTTTCCCCTTGTATGTCAGTTTATATCATATTAAACCTACTTCTTTTTTAAAGAATGGAATAGTTTCCCTTCTTTAGAATTTCATGTCTAACTTGAAATAATGGATATATTTTTAGGCTATGCCACATTGGCCTTATGTTTGGGAGTTTTGATTCGTGTTCTCTTCACCATTTTTGCTTTACTGGGTTCGAAACTGAATTTCAAGGAAAAAACCTTTGTGTCTGCATCGTGGATTGCGAAAGCAACAGTGCAGGTAAATTTTTTATAAACGTTATTTTCAGTTTTAAGCACAACCCAAGCATACCAAATACGAAAGTAAACGCTTAAGATTATTTCATTTTAATTTAAACACAAAAATATTTCAAAATAACATCTTTTTTAGATATTAATCAATTTTATTTTTATTTCTCAATATCAAGACTATAAGTTTTTCACTATTTCTTTTAAGAATTTTAATATTGAGTCAAAGGTTATATCACACACACAAACATGCATGACTTAGAATTAAAGGAATTCCATACTATACGAAAAAGCTATTTTTTATGAAATAAACATAATATATTATCTTAGCTTTTACAAAATAAATTCGAAATTCAAGTAAAATAAAATGGACGGCAAATTTCAAGTCGTTATACAATTTTTTTAATAAAGAAATCATTTTAAAAACACTTTGAAATTATTTACCTTTCATGTATCGGCTTAAGGATAATCCTAATAATATAAACAATTATAATCCCAGGATGAAACAAACTGAACCACAATCTTCCATTTTAGGCTTAAACTAATTAATTCTGCAAGAAATAAAACAAAGTTTTTTTACCGCCAGATACATGTCCAAAACTCTATTACAAATATCAAATTATTGGATCAGCAGACAATATTTTTACAATGACGATCTCATTAGAATTTTAAAAAAAGGCAAACGATTTGTATAGAATATCCTAAATCAAAATATTACTTTAAATATGGCTACATATAAATAAATAATATAAAATAATTATACAAGAATTTTAATGCAATTTTATTTAAAGACTACAATAATATAACAACTGTACTTCTGAAATAAAGATCTTCAAAGTTTTCTTCCAATATTGCAAGAGTGAATTCAATTAAATTTTAGTTTTCAGAGGATAAAATAGTGTTAAAAACCTTCATTTTTAACTTATTGTGTCTTCTCTAGGCAGCCGTTGGCTCTCAAGCACTCGACTATGCAAGATCTCATCGTACAGAGCCCAATTTCAAAGAATATAGTCAACAGGTGCTCATTAATTCATTTTTTAAATTCAGTTATTTAAATATATATATCATCATTTTCTTTTATTTTATTATTTCCCAGCCATTTTTGAAATCCTCTTAGCCTTTCAATCCATTAGAATTGTTTTATCCATTTTTGTTATTGAATTAGTATCTTTTTCGGAATTTAGTTATTAAAATGGTTTTCTATTTTCATTAGAATTAATAAAAAACTTTCCCATGAAAAATAAAATGAAGAGGTAAAGGAGAAGGAAGGAAGAGTATATTATATTAGTATTATTATACTCAAGAGAGAGTTTTTTCTTCACTTCCAAAATAAGGCTTACAGCGTTCTTTCATGATTTTAGGAAAGACTTCCATCTAAGATTACTTTTAATTAAAATTCTCATGGACTTATCCCTGGTCAATTATGACCCCCGTTCGATATCACTTGCAATTTTGATTGATTCTATGCACATAGAATTTCTGTACGTTTTCAATCCACTGTTTCCAATTATCAGTGTCCAACAACTCCACAAAAGAATAGAGAATATCTTTAATTTTAAATCAATGTAAGACTGGTTGGTTGCTCAAAAAGTGTACTAGATATTTGTTAGTGACTTTCAGTTAAATATTATTAGTGGGTAGAAACTCTTTTTAGCATGATTTCCAGGGTTATTGTTATTCCAGTATGTATTTCAGTCATCAATAAGATGACCTTGGAGAATGAGTTACAGGAAAGACTGTGGAACAAGAATTTTCAGATCATTTCCACCTAAAAAGGACATTTTGGTGAAATAATCTGCAATTTAATTTTATTTTATCTTTTGTCCTGCAAAAACCCAATTCCTCGGAAGCAGCTGTCTATAGGGAGAAAAGAGGGGGGGGGGTGAGGTTTAAAACAATACTCTAAAAAAAATATCGTTTTATGGAACACTAGGGATTAGCACGCATTAAATCAATTTGGAACTCGAAACCATTATTTGATAATAGTGGGAAAGCTCTGAAGTATCAACTCAAGCGTCATCTTAGTCCGTTTTTAGACAATGGCATTTTAAAGTCTAAAGCTAGTAATACATTAAGTAGTCCTAACACCATGTTAGTTTAAAAAATATAGAATTCCCATTCTATAGTACCTAAACTTTCAGATTTATTTTCTTCCGGTATAGGTTTTGATGATGTCAGTGTTGTCAATCATTCTGACAGCACCACTGGGAGCCGCCTTCATAGATTGGCTGGCACCTCATTTGCTAAATGCAGGTTACGTCACCTGCTCTTCATCTCCAGATAGCTCAGGAGAGGAAGAACGAGAACAAATATCGGACGTCACTGTAACCGACTATGGAGCTAGAAGAAGTGCGAGTGTAGGCGAGATAGAAGGCTTCATCCGAGGTCTGAAATCTGGTGTCAATGTTTAAAACACATTTCCTTCTTTGTTGAAATCACACTCTTCTTGGTTCTCGAATCTGAACAAACTCTACAATATTCAGACCAAACATCGCTCCACTCCTATCCAAAGACTAGAACTTGATATGACATTAATTAGTAATAAGAATAATCATTGATGTTGGATCTCTCTCTCATTCTATTTTTTTTAAGTCTATAAATCGAATTGCAACATATTCTTTATAAGTCTGACAACGACGGTATTTATTCTTCACAGAAGTACCAAATGACGGTTAATTGTTTTGGTCAGCTTTTCATACAGCATATGATAAAAGAAGAGGCTCTGCACATCATTTTGGAGTCCTGGTCACCTTGTAAGTTAAGGATGTGGAATGTATAATTTTGTGTAGATGATAAAAAAAAAATAAAAAAATATGTATAAATTACATTAAAAATACGTATGAGGAATAATGATTTTAACAGATCTTAACTACATTTAGGACAGAAACACATCTAAACAGAACTCACAAACCAAATGAAACATTATTTTGCATATTCTGTGATTTTAATCTTCATTGCAGCAGAGATTCATAGCTGATAACACAATGTAACATTCAATATCAAGCCTATGAAGCATAGCTAATATAACACAGTGAATTAATTGAAACAAGTTCAATAACGAATTTTAGCAATTTAAAAAAGACAGAGCACATTATAGTATAAAAGGTTTGACTATGTCAATAATGTTGCAACATGACGAGTTCCAACTTTAAAATCCCCAAAATAAATAAACTAAAATCAACAAAAACAGTAACGATCAATGAAACATTTATTTATATTCTAAAAACAGCCTATGAACATCAATGGTTATTACAGAGACAAAAAAATATAACATCCCTATAAAAACATTCATAAAAAATTTGGTGAATCTATGAGGAAAACTACATATCACAAAAATGAATTCAAAAGCATTTGGCTTAAAGAAGAAAACAGATTAAGTACAGTTCATATTCTTTTTGTTATGACTTCCTTAATATGAATAAAATTAACATTTTTAAGAGAAAAACATGAAAAATATTTCAAAATAATTTAATTTACAAAAATAATACTCAAACTTTTTTATACAAGATTGTCTTTTCATACTTTGAAATAAGGCACACCACTTATAAGGCCTCACCATTTATAAGGCAACAATTTTTCTTATAAGGCATAAGATATTACTTTGATAAGACACTTGTGTGTAATATTAACAATTCATCAAAACTTATATTCATATAAAAAGCAGCAGACTGTCAATAATTAAAAATATCTTTACATTGTGTTCCATATTTCATTTTAAAAAATGAAAATAATTCAACATGAAAAGTACATAATAAATAAAATATAAAATAATGAAAACAACTGAAACACATGTATTGGCATAAAATGTATTTTAAATATAAATGTATCAAATACACCATAATACATGATTTCCATTTGTATACTAAAATAAGAATTCTTTACATAGTTCCAATTTTTAAGAAAATGCTTACAAAATACATAAAGTGCATAACAATGTAAACAACAAATATAAAACTAAAATTTAAACAACTTTCTTCTAAATTAAAGAGAAATGAAATTTCAAAAAACATTTGAAAAAAGCAATTTTTTTAACAATTATTAAAGGGAAGTAAAAATATACTTATTAAAAATTAATTATTTAATTAAAATTTATTATTGTTAAAAATAAGTTTAAATAAAACAATATATTTAACAATAATTTAAAATTATTTTACCTCATACAACTTTTTGTTTCTTTTACTCCCCTTTTCAATTTTTTTTTTTTAAACTAGTAAAAAATATGGAAATTATTAGTAGTTCCAAATGTTTAAATCCAGTATTGAAAATGTAGAGAGAAAAATGTAAAATTCTAACTGTCCACAAATTTTTGAAAAAAATGAGCGCAGTAGTGATATAACAAGTATTTTAAAATTTTTATAAAATGAAAATGAATGAATGATTTTTAAAATATACTAACTATAATGAAATTTAAATAACTAATTCTTTAAGTATTTATTCTAAATAAAATGTTCGCATCTTTCATACTTAATATTTCAAACTAAAAATATTCAAGTTAAAAATATTGAATAATATTAAAACAGTGTAGGATTTTTAAAATTATGTATTAAATATACAGATCATTTTGAGACTTTGAATTTTAAAATCACAAAATTATTTCTTTTTTAAATTCAACACCATGAAATTTCAATTTTAATAAAAAGAAAATATTTCTCAAAAATTTAAGCTATTTCAAATATATATAGTATTTTTCACAGCAAAAATAAATAAAAAATTTAGTACAAAATTATGAGAACAAATGTTTGGGTAGCAGGATTTTTTTACTTAATACAATTAATTATTTCATTTTTAAAAAATTTTATCTTCTTTTTCATAAATACAGAATAATAATGTTAAATACTTTTTACATTAATAATGACACATAATGTATGGAAGATATGCATTTAATGGTAACAGAAAATAATTTTGCAACATAAATTATACTTCAACATAGCAATGTAGTATTTTTAGTGAAATGTATGAAGAATCACTTTTCACATTTTTATTATTGCCATACTTATGCTAGACCTACATATTTTATTTACACATAGATAAAACTAATACTGATAAATAAGTGCAACCAATACTAACACTTCAGTGCAATTTTCTATCTTTAATTTTCAATAAAAATTACTGTTTGCAATTACAAACTTGATAAAACTTTAGATTTATAGAAGTAACAAAGTCATTGAAAACATCAAGCACAATAGTACTAACATATTCTAAGAATTCTTACACTTTGACTAAGAATTATCAAATGCTGACTAGATGTTATAATACTGACATTCATAATACTATTATTTGGAATCATTCCGCATAAATCTTTCACTAGAAACTATGCTTTAATAAAAGAGCAAAGGGGGAATATGGCAAAATAAATATTTCTGAGTGACTAGAATAATGGTATAAATAAAAATAGAATTCTACAAAAATAATAAGAAAAATAAATCACAAAAATAAACAAATGCAGTAGGGAAATGTAATAAGATAAGTAAAAAATGGATGGAATAGGTATCATATGAAATAGATACCACAGATTAAAATTGTCTTAACAATACTTTTGGTCCTTCTTTCATAAAATGTAAAAGCATCAAAACAAAAATATCAACACTGTATATAATTTCTCATTTTCTAACATTAAGTAGCAAAAAATAAACTTTTTAAAAAAAGTTTAATTCATTTTTATATATAAGACAAAAATTTGAAGTTCCATAAAAAACACTTCATAAGAGCAAAAAACAGTCATATACATAAATATATCTCCTTTTTTAATTCTGTAATATTTTTTAAAATATTTACTTAAATTGTTTAATAATGCATAGTCAAACTTTGCTTAATGAAGGTGAATGTGAGATAGTAGTTAATTTCCAATTATTCTTAGCATAAGAAAAAGTTTCAAAAGACATTATAGTAATAAAAACAAATTTAAAACTTATTTACGTTGAAAACCGATACATTCGGTTTGACTTTTACTGAGCCAAAAAAAAACAAACCCATTTTAAAAATGGATAAACTTTTCAAAGTGAAAGTTTAAAAGCTACATAAAAGTTCTCACACAATGCAAAATCGTTTATGATATTATAGACATTTCGAAAATGAAAGAAGGAAGAATCATATGCGTTCATTATCGTTTTTCACTAATGTCGTGGAAGACGTCTTTCCTTCAGGTGCAGAATTCTCAGCAGATTCCTCCGGTTTTTCCTGCGAATCTTTTTCATAGAACTCACTGCTGCCAGGTGACTCCTCATCTTTTGTAAGCAGAACTGGTCCCAGTGCATTGGCTAAGATAGCACCTAATGGTGCTGTATACAGAATTGACAGGACGCATACGCTTAAAACCTAAATGGAAAATTAATAATAAATGTCAATTATTTCATCTGACGACATGAAATGAGTTTTAATTCCAAAAGTTATTGAAAACTGGAGAGAAAAAAATTACAATAAGTTTTTGAAAATCTTTTTCAATCACTATGCCAACCTGGGGACTTTAAACCTCGACAAATTTAGCATGTATCAACCCCTTTACATTGAATCGGGATTCGAACCACGACTGACAGAATTTGCAACCATAACCATCCGACTACTGCAGCCTTACAAAGACAAGGGAAGCTAAATCTTTAGAGGGACTAGAAGTTGAAGTTCCTTCTGAAAATTCAAGAAGAAACTACAACACATTACTTACATTAAATCCTAATTCAATTTAAAAAGAAAATTGCAATTTAATTTAAATGTATATAACTGTACTGTATAAAATGCATTCATAAAATGATTTTTCACTTAGGAATAATGAATAAGGCGGAGCAGCAAAGAAAAAAAAATAGTCGAACTAAATAGAACAATACAAAAACAAATATAATGTTAAATGTAAAAAAAATTTTTAAAAACCTTACCACTGTTCCATAACGAACTAAATGGGCATCCAACTTATTTTGTCGAGCATAATCTAAAGCTTGAGATCCAATAGCTGCCTAATTGAAGATATTTAAATGAAAATTCAGACAATAAATGTGCATTTAAAAAAATATAAGAAAACACTACTTGAAGTAATCATATTCAAATTCAAACAATCTGATAATATTTACGATCGAACAATAATCTATAATAAATGACATTACTAACTAACAATAACAAAAGAGTACATTGCACAAATATTTACAATTAAACAACTTGTAAGGGAAGAGGTATCTCTTCCCCGAGTGTGGGGAGGTCGGAAAGAAGACTAGCCATACTCCAAAATAATTTCAATTTATTTTCACCATCAACAACAACGCAAAATATATTAACCAAGTCTAGAGATGCACCCAATTCTAAATATGAATTACAATAGCGAGGCCGACGAGGTACGAGAAGACTATAAATAAACAGATCACTTACGCCAAGCAATATCTTCTAATTCTCTTTTAGTGACCTAATCTCATTTAATTTCTATTTGACAAATCGTCAACTTTAATATTACAATATTCAACTACTAAGTATCCACGCCTTACTTCACGTTTAATCAAGTACTGCTAGCCATAGCAGTCTAACCTCTCTCTCTCCCCTCTCTAACTCGAAACTTTAATCCTTATATACAAGATTTAATCTGCATACTCACATCTTCTTCTTCGCAGGAAGTTTTTCAATAAAATAAATTTTAAAGAACATATTTCCCCAAGAGGAAATCCCGAAAGACCCGTTAGACCCGTTGAAAAATCCCGAATAGACCCGTTACAAACTTAACAATATTTTTCATATAAATTAATCATTTCTTATAAGCATTAAAAAATAGTAGAGCATTCATACAAACACATACTAATATATATAATTGACATTGATATTAATATTAAAGAAACTTTAATATTCTTAAAATTACAAAAGTGTTGCCAAGAAAATTTTTAAACATTTAAATTATTGTAAAAAACACATAACAGTTATTTTTTTATATTTTCAAACATAAAGAAATAACTTGAAAATTAAAATTTATAATGTAAAAAACTGTTACGAGACAATTGCGCTTTTTCAGATATAAAAATCATTATGATCACGTTACATATATGTAATTCAACAACGATATAATGCATCAGCAAGAAGAGGCATTAAATCACCAAAACCCGTATCCTTTTTAAATGATAAATACGCTAAAGAAAACTCAAAAATAATACTTTTTTACTGTATTGGTAAAAAAATTACATAGTTGAAGATATATTATTGTGCGCAGCACTTATTCCTAGTAATGGATTTATCATATTGGCTTTCACGTTTCCGTTGTAAAATTTGTTTCCCCCCCCCCCCCCTACCTATTCAGCATCATTACTGTATGGACAAGGATAACTTGTTAATGAGCTCATTCTATCCAATATTATCGTACGAAATAATCAAATATGAAAAATCTAGCTTAACCTCTAAGTCCTCACCATTGACGACTTAAGATTCCTTGAGGCCCTAGTTCCTATGCAAAAGTAGGCCCCACTTGTGTAATCCTTTGAAGTAGACAGTGCATAGCAAATGTGTTGCCAAATACTTTGTCAAAAAATCGGTAACTCATAACAAATAAATATGAATGACTCGCAATTTCACAAACCTAGGTACCAACTGGCTGCGCCTTTACTAAATAAGTAATGATGGTGTAAGATGATAGGCCTAGAGGCGGACGATGGACAGGTATAATAATATAGTCTTGCCTCTGTTGCTAGTTAGCTAGTTTTTTGGAGAAAATGATTTGACAGTTAATATCATTCGGATCGTGATCTTTCTGAGGCTAAGTCGAGAACGAGACGAGGTCCTCTTCCAGAGGCCTTGGGCCCTATTGGCCCATGCCTTATCATTATTTCTAATACAACATGCCAAGAGCCTTAGAGGTGAACAACACAGGTTTTATATACATAAATGAAGTCCACCCCATTTAACTTTAATTTTGCCCCATAATTCCAGTTGATTTTGTAGTAGCAACTGATCGGAATGGTGACTTTTCATCCCATAGTCTCCCATACATTCTCAATCGGAGACAAGTCTTCTGAAAATGCTAATCACGGTAAGCAATCGACATTTCGTACACAAATTCTAGAGACGGCAACAATATGAGGCTGATCATTATTTTGTTGGAAAAATGACTGAAACTCAGAGTTCAGGAATGGGATTGCTCCATTGGTTGAAGGCTGCTGACTCTTGTTTAAAAGATCTCTTGAATGTAACATTGGCCTGTCAAAGAGCAGGAAAATTGATTTAGCGTCACATGCAAAAGATAATTTATATCACACGCAATTGCATCTCACGCATTGTCACTGGACATGTGACTTTACACAAGGAACCATGGATCTTTGCGCTGATGATATTGCCTCTACACAGCGATTAGATTGTCGTTCCAAACAAGACAGAAGTAGGGCTGGTAAGGAAGACCAATACACACCATTCCCGCAGAACACCATTACAATCTTTGAGGACGATATGATACTGTTAAAAACAGCCATACTATCGGTCTACGTGAGTTTAATACCCATCCTGAAACCATCCATTATTAATAGAAGGATCGACAAAAAATGCCACTTCCAGCTGAATATCTGTAATAGTAGCTGATATATCAGAGTACGTTCATCTCTTTACAACACGTCGATGTTCTCAAGCTCCAACACATCTGAGGCTTCCTTGATTGACGATGAAATGTGTTTTATTGCAACCACCGCTGTCACACAGCAGCGTGTAACAATATCACTATAATCAATATAATGCATAATCCTACCACCTAATACCACACCTACTACCATGGAATCCAATGATTCGACCTTTGTCAAATTATCATACCTACTAAATTGCTTGAGAACTTTCCTTCGAGGCATATTCAATAAGAAACGATGAAGCCAACACAAAAGCACGAGTTGAAATAAATTTTAAGCACCATTATGTGCCCTTTTATGATCAAGCTTACACCACGTTCAAAAGTTACCTTGAACGTGTCGCATACTGAATCAAACCTGAAAATATGATTATTTGCCTCTCCGAAGCAGAAATTTGTCATTTCACCAAATTTCAATCATGCCGCTCAGCTCATACCGTCTTAAGGTATGGACCCAGGGCCTCGGCATCCCAATTTTGAGGAAAAACACATTGGGTGGTCAGGGGCCTCCCATCTTTCTTTCCCTTCCACTAAGCCCACGAGAGGACTTGCGACTCGACACAAATATTTGGAGTGCTCCCATGCCGCACAGGGGTACTATACATTTACAAACATCCATGCCTTATCCGGGATTCGAACCCAGGCCTTATGGCACAGCAGTCAGCGTCTGTAGCCACTATACCGGTTGGACGGTTGGAAATCATATTCTTGTGCCAAGGATATCAAGGATTTTTGTTTGCCCCTAAATACTAGAAAAACTTTTTAAAAAATTCTTTTCTGAATAAATTTTATGTTAGCAATTACATTATAGATATAATACATTTGATAGACAACTCCCTTTTGGGAAAATAAAGACAAATATAGGGGGGGGGGATATTACAAATTTATACATACTTGGACAGTAGCTTTGGAGATCCAAGAGGAAGCAATAAACACCTTTTCTTTTATATTGAATCCAGCTCCTATACATGTGATTATTGTAACAATATATCGCAAAGAAAGTCCAGAAAATATAGCCAAAGTTGCAAAACCTGAAAAATGCATACAAAAAGAAAAATTTGATATACCTACTTTAATTTTAAACTACTTACACTTTTTCACAAGTTAGACATTACACAATAATTGTAAAACTTCAATACTTTTAAGGTATTGAAATATAGTTTTATTTTTTTCTCATGATAAACTAAAAAAAATTCTTTTTAATTAATCTCAAAACATCATCCATAATTAATAATAATATTGCATTAACACGAGATGAAGATTTTTTCATTGCTTTACAAAATACATGCACACACATAAAGATATGTATACATACTGAAGAGATAAAACATGAGCACATAATACAGTATTGGTTCATCTTTGGCAAACAAAACAGCTGCAAGTTACTTTGGCTCTGATGCCATGAGTTGTGGCATACACTAGGGCGAGATTTGAAGGTTCAACCCCCAAAGACGAACAAGTTTTTAATTTTTCCTTGTAAAGATTATTTTTTGATACTTTCGTTTAAGTGTTTTTTAGAACGTAGCCCCCCCCCTTTCCCCCATAGGAGAGATCTGTGTATGGCTGCTAGCGATGAGGATAATAGCTGGAGTATGAGTAAAAGTTATATTAACGTCACACTATAAAACTGTATGAGGGTTATTGGTGACGGACCTCGTAATTTTGAACCATGGCCAAGTGACGAGGCACCCAGCTAGCACACCCCTCGCCTAACTTCCACATCAAGGAAAGGACGTTTGAGTTTCGATAGATTTAACGTACGTCGCTCCCTACACGGCGGTCTTCAGTGGTACTAGGCTGGAACTCGTGACACACCGGCCACGAGTCCATTACCTTGACCACTAGACTACCGATGCTACCCAAATGATAGCTTCAAACAGAGGACACGCAATTTCTCCTTATTTCGAGGCGGTGACTTTGAGCTAACAGCTGCCGTTCATGACATTCCAAATTTTTTCTATGGTATTAATATCCGGCAAATTAGGCAGCCAGTGCATCAACTGGATAGCATTCGCATGCTCCTCACAACACTGCAGCACAGTTCCAACCTTGAAATACGATGCATTGTCCTCCTTGAATACTCCATTCCCGGTGGAGAGACAAACGCCCTGTAAGATTACAAGTGGTCTGCAATGATGTCTGTACCTTTCATGCTGTGCTTTACTGCAACCAATAGTTCGAGAGACACCTATTTATAGTCCCTATTTCATCTGTTCATAATGCCATTTTACCAAAGTAAGAATGATCGGTCGTAATTTTCCAACAGCTTAGCCCCCTCGCCTGCATTTTTCGGCATGTTCCAGATTTACTGCAATTCGCTGAGGAACATATTGTTTTCCGATTCAAAAGAGTTTTGGAGAACCACGGGACATATACAGAACATCTGTAAAGAAAATTCTAGTCGTGCTGCAACGTCATTTATCGGCGAGAAATCAAGAAACCCCGATCTGAAGTATCTGTTGTCTCAAATTCCATGTAATGATTATTCTACACAGTCCTCCTGAATTGGGAAAGTTAAATTTTTATAACCCCGTACTTCAGGGGTGGGCAACTTATTTTGACTCGCGGGCCACCTTGTGGAAGCGGAGGATTCCGAAGGGCCACACCTTTTTCTTTAATTAATTGTCTTTACTATAAAAATAATAACTAATAAAATAATAGCAATTTTATTCAACTTATTTATTCTGTTTAATTCGTATTATCTATAGTAACAAGCACATTCAATTTTAGAACCAGTTTATTGAGATAAATGTAAATTATATCGTATTCTACAATTTTCTATAAAAATCAGAATTGAGATTGTTTGTTTAAGTTCTCATCACAGCCTATATCAACCAACTTGCATCTATATTTACTTTTGTTGATCTTCCTGCAAGAAAAACTTTGCTCACAAATATATGTCGACTAAAATATAAAGAATTTCAAGTCAATAAGTTCAAGCTGTAGCCAGGGGCGTCTTAAAGCATGGGGCATCTAGGCCCAGGGCACATTGGGGACCTCGTCACGACTCAAGCTTGATAAGAACATAATTCAAATAATTTCATCGATCAAATGTTATTTCCGGTTGAATTCTTCGAAAAACTGGGATTTTCGAACGATATGTCAACTGGGTTCTTCTGATGACCATCGTCCATGTATAAGCCTAGGCTTATCACCATACACCATTACTCATTCAGTCAAAAGGCGGCAGTCGGTCGAGCTGGTTTCAGTGATTGTAAGTCATGCACATTTATTTGTTTTGGGTTATTGTTTGTACGAGTACTGGACAGGGCGTTCTATGTTCTGTCTAGTTTTAAGGGTCATAAAGGGTGTAGAGACCCTCAACTCTACACAAATGTAGGCCTCCTAGTTCCTGAAGAAGTTCCCCCGTAGTTCCTCAAGAAGTCAAAGGACATCCTTGGCTATAGCTCCTTAGGTGCTGTATCAATATCAGCAGTAATATATCCTGAAATCTTCTTGTATGGCCTCATCCTCCACACTCTGCAGATGATCTCTTAATAGAAACACTTTCAGGTATTTTGTTTTCCCAATAGTGAAAAATAAGACTAATCTTTGATCACACACGACAAAGAAATCTTGGTTCAAAACGAATTTTCTGAGTGCCTTGACGGATTGCAGGCTGCTAGTTGCCCACCCCTGCTGTGCTTAATTCTTTCCATAGAAAATAATTTAATTGCGTTTGGGTTTGTAATAAATAAATAAATATATATATATATATATTACAAAAATATACAAAAAATAGTTATATACCTAAGATAACTATAGTCATGATAGAATAGATTTAGCCACAGAAATACTAGAGCAAATTCCTGGCCTTAGGAACCTGGATTGCAGGTTTAAACAATGTTTTTCAGCCAGCCAACCTTCACCTGAATTTGCCAATACTCTAGGCCTTAGGGAAAGCAAGAAATTTCTATAGAAGTTTAACTATTATTATAAATAAAACCATAATATATTAGTGTAAAACGATAATACTATAGCCTGTAACAATTACTAAAATATTTTAAAAATCAAGGTTAAAACTATCAGGTAAAGACTTACCACGTGAGTACAAACCTATTCCCTGGCTAAGAACAATAACAGTAACGCATAAAATTATTAAGTTTTGATAAAATAACATTAAAACTATATATATACACATTTAAAACTCTATATTTAGTTCTAAAATTTATAGAAATGAAAGTACCACCCAGATATATACAATTAATTATTAATAAAATATAATAATGTTAATTTACTTAACTAGAGGCGCCATCTATCGCTATACTGTACAACTAAAAACTTTTTCTTATTTGACTGTTAGGTAACATTTTATAAATTTTGGACGATATCCGAGTTCCATACAATGTTTAATAAAGCTATTAAGATTTAAATGTATATTAAATTTATCACTAACTAATACGTTATTACGATAAATATAATTGAAAATAATATATCTATATATTGAAATAGATAGGTTGGAATTCCAGTAAGGCACTTTAAGAATGTTAAAATTAAAATCATCTCTTTTATCATAAATATTGCTATGTAATTTATAGTCCTTAATACACAATAATACATCCAAGTAATTAGTTTTAACTGGGTTACTATTAATTTTAATTAGCTTTAAATAATTCGGATAAAAAGTAATATTGGGGTTAGAATTAATATTTTTACCAAAAATAATTAGGCCATCTATGTATCTAAATATGTAATAATCATTATATATATATATATATATATATATATATATACATTGTTTGAAATTACATCAAATTATTAAAAAGACAGAATCGAAAAACAGCTTAACATGAGGTATACCTGTCATTTTATACTTTTATTTCGAATACAAAGATAGATTTTAACAAAAGTACCTGATAAAAAGATATCTTTGTTAGAAAATAAAACATCTTAAATGAAATTACCAGCATCAGTCCGGAGAGTATCCAGGGTTACCTCGGCTCCAATGAGAGAAAAAAGGAAAGGTTCCATCACATACCAGATTATCTTAATCACATATTGCACATTGTACTTTAGGGAGAAAAAAAATATTTTAACTTTCAGAAAATTTCTAAAAAGATACAAGCAATATTAAAACTTATAATACAGTTTGACTATGATTTCAAAATGCTAATATTTCATCAATATATGAATCCTATGCAACCCTTTGAGTCAGTGGCGCACACAAGGGTGGAGTCCTGAGGGTCCGGACCCCCCCCCCCTCCATAAAAGCCCTTGATTTTTTTTCGATTGATTATAATTCTATGCATATAGTACGTAAAATTTGATTAAGTATTTGTTTTAATAGGTAATTTTATTAATTTTAATGCTAATTATTCATTTATTAATTAATTGTTTACTGTTTTTTGTTCCCGAAAATCGACAATTGAAAAATTCCTGTGTGCGCTACTGCTTTGAGTGGTAATGACGTTGGTTTTTTCGTTAGCGAATAGCTATTCCTAAGGTGATATGAACGGATGTACACGTTTCAAGATTTTAGCCTCAGGTGGTAAAGCTGTTTATGCACGTCAACCTCTGAGCTTTTACTGGGAGGTAGGGCCATCTATTGGCAGCAAATAGTATAAATTTTAACCTTACACCTAAGTAGAAGCACCATAGCAAATATTTTTCGGAAAGCTAGTGAATTTGCGATAATCGAAGACGGCGGAGTGTCCTCGAAAACGAGTGGTTACACCTGATGAAATCGAGAACATTTTAACAAATAAGGAATCAGGAGATGAATTTTATGACGCAGTGATGATGAAGGTGACAACAAATGCCAGAAACAAGAATTTTTAAAATTATCTGTTTGCTAGTCTTGCTTAAAAATATGACGTACTAAGTGAAACAAATGGCTGTGTTTTAATATTTTATAGTATATTCACTTGTCCTGAACGAGAAAAAATGTGGGGGAGGGGGGGTAGTAAAAAAACTCACTACAAGGGATCATCAACCGGAAAATTAAATAACTGCTCAAAGGGTTAAAATTATTTGTTTATTTTATTATTTGAGTTGACAATGAGAAAATCAAATACTAAGAGCATCCCCCCCCCTCCCATTAGATGAATGAGACTTTCAAAATACTAACCATTGGACTAGCAGGTAGGTTATACAAAATATCTCTGCATTCTATACTTGTGGGACAATATAGCCAGAGAGTTGCACAGACCTAAAACTGACAAATCGAACAGAGATACCTCGGCCCTCAGTGAAAAAAAAACACTATCAATACGACAATCTTGGTTCCACCAGAAAAAGTTTTATCTTTTCATAGTAAATTGGGGCTTCTGAAGGAGTTTGTTAAATCATTGCCAAATGATGGAGAATGTTTCAGATATCTGTGTTCCAAGTTCTTGAAGCTGTCTGAAAGCAATGTGAGAAAGAGGAAATTTTTTCAGTCCCCAACAACACTTTTGCCCGATTTTGTCTTTTTTAAAACAATGAGAGAAAAGGAAAACGAAGCATGGGTCTCTTTGAAGAACATAGAAAAAATAAATTTCTTGGTGGAAATGAAATTTACAACCCCCATTCAGAAACAATGATCAAATGTTTCTCTGTAATAAGCTCAGACTGTTGGGGAATTAAGGAGTGACACAAACAAGATAGAGGTTTTTGGTTGAATTTTCGACCAGGCATGTCTTTGTTGGTAGACAAAATATCTCACTTTTCGGTAGTGATTAATCTTATTCACAGACTTCAAAAAATTAATAGTAAATTTGTGAAATTGTTTACTTACAAAATGCTTTTCATTGTGTCTCCATCTTATTCCAGCCACAAATGCAAGAATAATACTTCCAAGTGGTCCAGCACCAGGTAGTCTGAATCTCACACTAAAGAATAAAATTGCTGTGGAACTAAAGGACAGCAGCAGGACATTGTAGTAGACTAATTTATTCTGAAGATAGAAAATATTTCGATAAGCTTAGAATTTAGATATTAGTATTATTAGAGGAAATGTTATACTGAACATGCACAAATTAAGAAACAATTTTCAACTACCTGCTTGCATATCATAATTACATTGATTACAAAACAAATTTTCAGAATGGAAAAAGAAATGAAAATATAAAAATACTTCAAATTCAGACAGAAAAACAAACTAATACGAATATTTTAAAAAATCAGATTTCCATAACAAACATCACAGTTGTTTAAAAATACATTTCAGCATATGAGTTGAAGTTTCAGTACCATTTTTTCCCCTTTAAAATGAGCTTCTTTTTCATACATTAGCCTTTACTTTTTTTAGCCAGACTCAGCAAATCCTCAAATGTGAGTCATTTTCTTGGGGGTATTATCTAGTGGTGGCTCCTGCAACCAAATTTGGATGCTTGAATTTACTCAATTCAAGCTTTTATTGGATGCTAAATATTGCCATGATTTCCGTACCAAAAATGGCATATTTGTATCATAATTATAATTGTTCTTTTTATTGAAGGTACTTAAAAACAAATATTCATTTACAACATAAGAAAAGCACAAACTTAATTGTCCAAACTTTAAATTAAAGAAAACATGACAAAAAACCTGTCTCTCTTTCTTCATCCAAAGAATTTGAAACCATAAAACTTTACATCAAATAACAGACAGAAAATTTTGTGTGTATATATATATATATATAATTCATAAATATGTACAAAATAGTAATAAACCTAAGATAACAAGTCAAGAAAGAGAGAAATATTAGCCACAGTAGAATAGTAGCAAATTCCTGACCTTAGGAATCAAAGATTGCAGGTTTAAACAAAGTTTTGTGGCCTGCCCACCTTCACCTGTAATTGCCAATACTCTGGGCAGTAGGGAAAGTAAGGAATATCAAGAGAAATTTAACTATTATAAATAAAAACACAATATATTAATTTAAAACGATAAAATTATAGCCTATTATTAATTACTAGTATATGTTAAAATCGATGCAAAAAAAAAAACTAGATGATAAACTTATGTGTGTATAGTATTATACTGTGTTTCCCATGCAATAGAAAGAGGTATAACAGTACTGCATAAAAATAGTAAAATATGATAAAATAACACATTAAAAGTCTATATATATATATATATATATATATATATATTTAAAATCTTAAATATTGATGTAAAATTTATAAAAATATATAGAAAATAAAAAGACAACCACAAACATACATAATGATTTTACTTAAAATATTGTATTATTGATTTATTAAACATATTGCATCATCTTTCGATTAACTGTAAAACTAACTAAAAAATTGCTATATTATAATATGTTATTTTACTGAGAACTATTAGAAATATAATTGTATAGAAAACTAGCAGGATATCCATATTCAATACATTGGTTAACAAAGCTATTAAAATTTAAAGATACATATATATACATAACAAACTATATCTAAATTCATATAATCGAACATAAAACTAATCCAATTTTATAGGCAATTTCAAATCCTTTCTTCAAAGTAGCACTAATGTTGGAACAAACCAGGGGTATAATAAGAAACTGTTCATGAAGGGGAGACAGTTTCCCACACTTCTTTCATATATCTCAAAATTAATTTTAAATTTCATTGCTTGTTTTCAAGGTGAAAAGAAAGCTTACAAAATGTATGGGATTTTGAATAATATTTTTTTCTGAAAACGAGGTAAAAAATTCAAGTTTTATTTTATTAGAAGTGATATGTTTAAAATTTCAGTATCCAGCAATCCTTATTGGTAAGAGTGGGATGTTACAACCCTACATCTCTACATTGCTGGAACAAACCAATACAGTAAAAAAAATCTCGATACTGTTCAGAAAACTAGGCACAGATAATGATTCCCCAATTTTGCTATCAGCTCCAGACAAAATATCACCAATTTTTTTTTACCATTATCTTAGTGGTTTTTAATAATAAATCAATGAAATAAATAATGCCTTACAACAAGTAGCTTCAATTTGTACACATTTTTTGTATCATAGCCTAAAATATCTGCCACACGAGATTTTTGTCCAGCTAACTGAAAAATACCTAAATCTCAAACATGGAGTAAGCAATCAAATTTTAGAACTTTGTAAGCACAATGATTTCTCGACTACTAGAGCAGTAAACTGGCTATTTAAAACATGAATATTAAACATTGAATGTAATTTTTTTTCCACCATAGATGCAGTCAATATTAGTTTACATTTATTCCAAACTAACTTGCATCTTTTAAAATTTGTAAATCACTCAACCCAAAAATGTGCTCATTGAAATATATCAAATAAAGCAAACTACAATTTGCAAATAATGTTCAATTTAACTCCCTTTTACTTTCAAGTTATACACATTTAAATATAAGATATTTAAAACTAAATAATTTTAATACTTCTCACCATTCTCATCTTAGGAGAAGGAAAATGCCAAAAAATTACTCCAAAAACAGATCCAAACGCAAGACCAACTAATGGTTCTAAAGGACCTTTCACAATAGTCCAAGCCAAGTTTTCTGCAACACAAAGGTTAAGTGGTTCAAAACCTCAAGCAATAAGTTTTTAAAAAAACAAAATTGAATAAACAACAAATAGTAAACATTTTTATTCTTTTTATATTCAAAGAGAAACAGCATTCAAATTACTGAATAAAAGTATGTGTGCATGCATGTATGTGTGTATGTGTGCATATATGTCATCAAAAAATTTCTCTTTTTCTCAGGAATGATTTATTTCAAAATTTTAGTTTCTGTTACACGTCAGCTATATGCTTTTTGTAGAGATTTCTTTAAAATGATAAAATTACAAAATATCATCAAAATTGAATGTTAGATAATCAGAAAGTTATCAGTAGATACTATTTTCTAATTTGACATCCACCTCAATTGAGTCTCAATTATAAGGTCATGCCAATACTCCATATGTTGCTTTCAATGTGATATTAAAAACTATCAAGTTATATGTAAAATAAATTTTATTTTAAACATTTCAAAATTTTACTTTAAAAGTTTTGTGATACATATATCTGAACTCAGTGGCACAATAGCCCATGAGCATCAAGTTCTACTGTGTCTATCTCAGCTTACATGACCTTAGGTGCAGGGGTGCATGTGCAGATGTTTCAGTCTAGTGGTCAATCTGATGAGGAAAACCTCCAGCGTTCAGTTCCCAAGCAATCTCGGTATTTATTGACCAATTGAAGGGATGCAAGGCTGAATTGACCTTGCCCAGCCCGGGATTTGAACCCCGGATATGTGACATGAAAGCGTGATGCACTACCAATCAGCCACTGGGCACATATATCTAATACAGGATTTATAAACTTACAAGCTTCTATTCCACATTTAAATATTTTGGAATACTTAATGAGTTGCAAATATTTTCTAATTAAATATTTCTAAATAAATTACCGTAATTATGGTTCTGAGGTAGTTAAAAGTAAAATTAATTGGACTGACAAAATCAGATACAAATATCATTACATTTTTATGTACTTATAAGAAAATGTTATTAACATCAGTAATGGGAAATAAAAAGGATTCAACTTCTGCAGAATATAGATAAATCAATTAGTAAGCAATATATCTTTTGTTTGCTGAAATTCAAAATAATCAGTCTGTTTATAACACTTTTAAAAAAAACACAGAAATTTTTGAGTGCATTTTGCAGAAAACAATTTTGCAAATTTTGAGTTAATATAAACAAGAACAGTATTTTAAAAAATGCTACAATTTTGCAGAAAAATACATGTGCAGTTAATTTTCTACATACTACAAGTTTCAATTACACATGTAATGAAAACCCAACTGCAAAGTAGATTAAAGAAAGAAAAAAACCAAATTTATTTAAAAATACTGCAATTTGTTTAATAAAAGTAGAAATTGGATAAATTTTGTTTTAAATAAAAACATAAAATAATATAACTTAGTATAATTAAATGTCTTCAAACAAGAAATAAAATATAATTTAAAAAATCATTAATAAATAGGTAACATCAAAACACAAATGAATTAAAAAATTATTAAAATTAATGAGAAAATTACATTTAAATAATGAAAAATAATGAGTAATTTTTAATAAAAAGCCAATCAAGTCAAATCTCTAGTAAGAAGTAAGAAAAAAATAAATTATGACTGAGTATAATAAATATTGAACTAATTACTTTACATTTAACAGAAGACAGTAAAATATCAAGGAAAAAAATCACAGAGAAAACAAGTAAAGATTTTTAAAAAATTAAACACAAAAACAAAAAGAAATAACACATTTAACATAAAAATGCCAGTAAGCACATGTAAAGATTATTATATAATAAAGAAAATAAACAAACATTTTTTACTTTTTCAGTGTTTGATATAAACAGTAGGGGAAAATAATTGAAGAACAATTAAATAGTAATTAATAACAGTTAACTGAAAACAAAAAAATAAAGTTAAAATATAATTAAAAGGAAAAATACCTGTTGAAAAAGCTATACTGAAGCAAACGGTAAAACAAGCAATCCCAAGAATATCATCAAGAGAACAAGCAGCTATAATCAAAGTGGGTATTCCCTTCTTAACACCATAACCTTTACTTTCATGTTTTAAAATGATTGGCATCACTACTTCTGGAGAAATTGATGACATAAGCCAACTGTGAGAAAAATTACTAATTAGCTTGGTGTATAATTAAAAAAGTATAAATCATAAATTATATGGAAGTCAAAATATTCATTTAAACAATGATAGTATTTTTAAATTAATATTACAGTGCAATAACAAAACAGAAAAATTATAGCATCACAGACTCAAGTTCCGCCATTCAGGCCATGGCAAGTAATCTAGAAAAACAAAGTTCTCGAGTACAGAGCTGCAGGAAGCTACTAAACAGAATTCAAACAAAAGATGTTTTCCAGTGGATACCATCCCTTTGTGGTCTTTGGAGAAACGAGATGGCAGACCTCTTGGTAAAAAGAGACAGGGATATTCTTCAAGGGTTTTCAAAGATCTACCTCTTCACTCTGCTAAGCTCGAGATTAAAAAAAATACATAAAAAATGCTTTCATAAAGCAGCTGCCAGTGCTACTAAAAATAAATCGAAGGGTGCTATTAAAACTACTGTGTCTTGGACTCTCCTCTTGCTACTACTGTGGCTGAGTTTAGAATATTGACTGCCTTTGTGCTCATTTGTTTCGTTTTAATTTGACTGTCGCACCTTTATGTGTTTAATGTGACTCTGGACAAGTCATGGATGCTGCTCATTTGGAGGTGTGCTCTTCACTTAAGAATTTAGACTGTATTGTAAAAAAGTATTGAAGAGCTTATGGCCTAATGACCTGATGGTCAATAGCCAAGCATTTCATTAATAAATAATATTAATTATATCACTGTTGGTATCCAGTATAATGGTTAGCAGTGCTGACTGCTGTGCCATAGGGACCTGGGTTCAAATCCTGGAGAAGACATGGATGTTTGTAAATGTATAATGCCTTTGCGGCAAGGAAGTATTCAAAATAGCCATCGAGCCGCAAGTCCTCTCATGAAGTTGGTGAAAGGGGTGGAACCAAACTAAATTGTACAGTCACCTGTATGGTGCTCAAGGCTATGGCCAATGACAGGGCAAAATTCTGGCTATCTTTATGTAGAAAATAGATCAATAATAATCATAAAAATTTTATCTTAAATATTATTCTGTTTATATTATAAAAAAGAGCTTTAAGTGAAAGATAAACAATTCTATTCCCAATTTTCGAAATTGTGTTTCCATAAAGTTCAGTCAATTAGAAATTACAAATCCATAGAAGATAAGATTTTCTGTGATTGGACAAAAAGCCATATTTACGGACATGTGTAAAGTTTTCTTTCTCATTAAATTAAAAACTCTACAATTGTATTAATTTATTATGACAAAATAATTCCACCCAAGGGGCAGAAACACTAGTCCACAAAATGACCAAAAATAAAAGCTGTGAATCTATGTATATTGAAACATATGTATGATGCCTGCTAGAGTGTGCTGGATATTATCATAAAGGTACAAGAAAATATGGTAAAAACATACCAATACAAATGAATGACAAAGCCATATTAATGCAAGAATCAGAAAATATTAGAAAATATATCAATTTTATATAAAAAGTATCAAGTAAAATTTTTAATGTCTCTTCTCATCACCAAAGATGTTATGAAAATGTTATGAATGACTATTTTAGTCACTCATAAATAAATAGTATTTTAAGCATATCATTCTTGTTTAACTGGAATGAAAAGAAATGGACATTCATATTTATCTTTTTGAGTACATCATAAAATATAATAGCTGTAAACATGAAATTTTCAGTTCTATTATTTAGACAATTCTTTTGCTATTCTAAATGTAGACTTTGAATACCTTATCTTACCCCAACATACAAGAAAATATAAAAGGCAGGTCCAATAAAAAATGTGCAATGACACCCACAGTAGTTGCTTCAATAATACAGGGAATGAGAACCAATCTTAAGACAACAAACTTAAGCTTCATGAGTTTTTCACTATCAATACTTAATCCAGCTCTCATAAGAATAAATGCTAGAGCCATTTCCCTAAAAAAAGTTTTTAATTATAAATATATAATAAAGGTATGGTAAAATATATAATAAATATAATAATATAATATATAACATATAATAAATAGGTATGGTAAACATGATTTCATTTACAGTTATAAAAGATAAAAAAAATTCTAAAAATTTAAGTAATTTTTTGCAATTTATCCTAATTTTCAAAAAAGGCACAGTCATTTTTAGTATGATTAATGTTATCATATAGTCAACAAGTAAAAATATGACATTACTGATAAGAAAACCATCTAGTTTATAAAGACAAAGTTTAACAGAAAATTTTTATTCCACATTTATAAAATACTACAACAAATCACAGAACTTATTTCATGTAGTCTAACTTGAAATGCTTTTCATTTAAACAATACTTTAAAATTATATTTTAAAATTTATGATTAAATAATATTTTAGAAAGTAAATATTAATTTGTAGCTTATGGTCAATAATTATTTTCACAAAAATATATCTTAACATTTAAAAGGGAGTCATTGTAAAACTATGATGTATGAATTTGGCCATCTATTTAACAAATTGCCTTAACCATTTGGTACCCCAAACCTAAATTAAATTAAAAATTGACTTTTACAATAAAATCTGCTTGGTTATTTTTCAGGTGAAAAAAAAGAGACTTCATTAGGGCAATATTTCTTAAGTAACAATCCCTAGCACATATGGGCAATCATTTTTAATAAACATATATCTGCTAATGTATTGGTTACAGATGAAGGTAAATATAATTTAAAAATTATTTTATGAATATCTCCCCCACAATTCTAGACAATATATAAAATTCTAAAAAATTGTCCCCAAAATTAACAGAAATTATAAATTTTACTTTTATCAAGTTATAATCTCATAGTTTTTAAAAATTAATTACATTGTGTTTAATTTCCAATGAACATGCTTTTGAGAAATCAAATCGTGTATTAATATTTCAAACAAATTAACTAGCAAAAAAATTAATTAATTATTTAAAGTATGATAAATGACTTTTAAAATATCACATAGTCAGTTTAAAATATCAAATGCAAATCAATGTCTTATGTTTACTCACTTTACAGACATAATAGTTTCTAAAGAAATGTTCTCATAAAGAGGATTTTCCACATTTCGGAAAATAAAACCAACTATCATCATGCCTAAAAATATAATATTTAAATAGTAAAAGATTTGACAACTCAAACATATGTGTAGCCAAAACAAATGTGTGTAAAATAGCCAAATAGAACATAAGATATAAAAAGGCAAAATCAAAAAGTTTAAAATTTCAGAAATTTAAAAAAATGAAAAATATGAAAACATAATGCAATTTTCTTTTTTACACCTCCACCAGAAATAATAAATTTTTTTCCCTCCAAAATTCTGTAAAATAAAGCGATTCATTCTTGGTTTTCTATATTCCTTTCAATTCTTTTAAAATTAAAATACAAAATAAATATTGTTCATGTAATTTCAGATAAATCTCTAAAAAATTAAAAAATATATAGAAATATAAGTCAGGCTATACAATTTTTTTTTAAATTGTCTTTTTAAAAAAAAAAAAAATATTGGTTTTTAATGAAACTAACAATTTAAAATTATTGAGTTAAGTCTTAATTAAAACAATTGAAACCTATTTGTAATTTTTTTAAATTCTGCTAATTTGTTTATAACATGTTCATTAATCACAAAAAGAATTGTAGGTTGATATTTAAAATTCATATTACACATTCATATGAACTTTTACAAACTTGATTTATGTTATAATACATCCATAATAACTTTGCAAAATATACAGCAAACAATTTAATTGTGTGTGCTTATAATAAACAATCATTATTTTACTCTGTTTCAAATCATCTGCATCCATGAATATATAAAGAAAGAAAGCGAGACTACTGTATTACAAGGATTACCAACCGACCTTGTGACATTTTTTAAAGCTAAAATTGATTTCTGAAAACAGGGCATGGCTACCGCCATATCAATGATACGGGGCCCCCAATATGTGTTACTGCAGTCCATTAATAGGACTTCCATATCTAAAAAAGGGCCCCGAAAGAATTTTGATACTGGGCCCCCTCACAGCTAGCTACGCTAGTGCCTGAAAAGTAATCAAGATATACAAATTTCAAAAGTTGTACAAAGATATACAATTCTGGTTGATCCAAGAAAGAATAATATTCTTGATTGTATTTTATTCCCTTTATTTTTGTTTCATGAAATAAATGCAGACACATTTGCATAATCTTTAATAAGATTTATTTTGTTTGTTTCTTTATTAAATATTTCCCCAACTGCCTATTTCTGTTTCATTTAAAAGTCTAATTAATACTTCACCTCATTTTTTTTTTTTTTTTTGTAATTCTGAATCATAGTCAAATGATAAGGTTTACTCCTATATTTGATTTCATCAGAAACTCAACAACATGAAGACTGATACTTTGAGAAATGATAAATTTCATCTACATAAATCCTAGACATAAATTAAATGTTTGGAATAACAAGGCTTAAATTCACTAACCATCGAATGTGATTTTGCTACTCAATTCTCTCTCTCTATCTCATTAGCACTAGTATAGCTAGTCCTGAGTGGACCTTGTACCAAAATTCTTTCCTTAATATTTTGTGGTTTTTCGCTTACTCCTTTTTGGGGCCTCATATCATTGCTACCACTGATATGACAATAGCTTCACCCCTGTTTATTAGGTTACCACAACTCTTTGTAACCAAAGTAGCAGGATTGTTGTATATTTATTTTCAAATGGTGTGTAAAGTTCATCAGAGTGTCAAAAATTATTAAAAAAAATACATACAAATTTATTTTTTAAACAAAATAAAACCCTAATAGTTATATAAATAAAAATAAAAACACATTTAATTCAATTTACTTGCATATTTTTGTTATAGCAAATACTGTAAAATTTAATTTTTTATACCTAAATTCATTGTTATAATTAATGTTGAAATTTACAGAAGTCATAAACTCATCTGCTTATTAATAGTTTCTAACATAAAATTCAATATAACTTAAATTCAACACAATAGTAAATTGTTGTTATAGCAAATAAATGTTGTTTAATTCATAAAATTAAAAGGAAATACATAAATTATAAATAGGTAAATATTATAATGAGCAACAGATAAATATATATGTATATATTCGTAATTAGCAATTTTATTTGCCTAAACTGAAATTTTTGCAATGAATAATTGTAAAAATAAGAATCAATCATGGGTGGTAAAAAGGTTTAAAAAATCATATATCCCACATTAATCCTTGAAAGAAAATTTAAGCGCATATGTCCAAAATTCAAACTTGAATACAAAATGCATTCTTTAAAAATATCAAGTATAGATATTTTATTGAATGCTACATACAGTAAATGGAGGGGGGGGGATATAAATGCTTTTAAAGAATTTTAGCTATCTCTGTTACAATTTATAACTTATAATTTTGTTTTAATTTTTATTTGATAAGTCATGCTTGGAAGGTTCAAATCTGATACCCTTATATAGCAAAAGTAACTGTCATACCTAAAAGGTCTTCTCACTAAATGCAATTGTTTGAGAAAGAAAGTAAATTTTTTTTTTGGATAGTTTACTCTGTCTTTGTTACTCACAAAAAACTATTTTTCAATTCTTCCAGTATTCTTTAATGTTTGTCTAAAAGAATTAAACGCTAACTTCCAGAATACTACGGCTACCAAAAAAAATTACCTTTTCTAAAAGTTTTACATAAAGATTGCTATTTTTTTGTTGTTTCACTCAAATTGCTGAAATCAGAACTAGTACTATTGTGTTAAAAAACATTCAAAGAAATGGCTTTTCCTGGAATTCCATAAATGATAGTTTTAAAAAAGGAAAATACTTGCTTTTATTGTAGATCGAACTAAAAAATGAAAAATAAATTATAGTTTTAAAAAGGGGGGTTTTTTTATATACACAAAATCATACGTCAAAACAAACAAATTCACTTTGTTTAAAAAAGCAGCAAACTGCTTTTCCTTAAAAACACCCCAAAACAATAGCAGTCACAGGACAGCAAATGAGAATAAAATTGTTATAAATATTTTTCAAAGAAAAAGTAACAGTATATTGTACTAAGAGAAAATTATATAAAATTTAAATAATGTTTGAATGAAAGTAGTATAGAAAAAATGATACATTATGTATATTCACAAAATTGTCCAAATAAAAAGTGGACGGCTTTATTTAAGATTACGTAAAATAATTAAGAAATATTAAGATGTGAATTAGGAAATATTTATAACATACCAATGACATTCAACCTATTACCATTGTATGTATTGTGAATAGTAATAGGATACTCATATGTCCAAAACAGTAACTTATAACATCATTATTATTATTTTATTATTACCTCTAATTAATCAGTATGTGTTGTGTGCTATAGATATTCTTATAATTATAAATATAATTATTATTATTTCAGAAAGAAACTCTAATAATGTTATAAAAAACCACCCCTTTTATTAAAAATATTATTGTTTAATTTAGGAACCATAATATGTAAAGTTGCATCTATATAATCTGTAATAAGCTGGATATTATCAGTTTTCATAAAGCTAATGTAATTAGCAATATATGTTAGGTATAAACTCACTATTTTCCCCTAAAATTATCATCAATATATAGATAAATAGATATATAAAAATTATTATTAAAATCTATTGTTTTTCATCAAAAATGTAAACAGAAATATGTTAAACTGTTGTTAGTAAGTTCATTGTGTGTTTGTGTGTACGTGTGTGTGTGTGTAGATATATAAAATTGCATGTATATATGTCATTACAAAATAATATGTCAAAATGCAATCTTAATTTCAATAACCAGAACATGAAAAAGTAAAGACCATCAGAAACAAGAGAGAATGAGTCAAATTGGCTAAAAGTCAAAAGATAATTATATTCTCTAAAACAGGACAGTAAGACATGGTGAAGCAAGTTCTATTGATCTATCTACCAATTCCCTATATATAAAGAGATAGAAAATGTATACATATGTAAGTGTATATAAACAAATTAGTTTTAATTCAAAAATAAATTTAAACATTATTTCTAACTATATTTTTTCTGCTGAACTCTATTTTAGAAAAGGTCATGTCTTGGCATTTTGTTTAACCTTCAATCTAACTTTAAGCTGAACATTTCAACAATATATTACAGTGGCTACATCACTTTCTTCTTTATTGTCTTGATATTTTTGTTCTAGTTGTTTTGCTGAAAAATTAATTATTTTAATGTTTATATTAATTACTTAAATTAGATTTATAATAATTAATATAATATTATAATTATATATTTTTCTGGTATCTTATGTAATAATATGTAAACTTTTTTATATATGTATGTTTTGCACGTTTAAAAACAAACAATAAATTTGTATTTTTATGCCTGTTTATACAGAGTGAGTGAATATTAATGTTGCACTATTCAGCTACTCGAAGACTTTTGACGACAGAGCTCGTAATTTTGAACCATGGTCAAGTGTCAAGAACAACACTTCAGTTGGTTCCACCCATACCAAAGGGTAGACCTTTGAGCCTCAACATATTTAGCATGCATCGGTCTCCTCTGCTAGGTGGGTCTTCAGTGGTACTAGGCTCAAACTCATGACATGATGGCCATGAGTCCATGATCATAACCAGTAGGCTACTGAGGCCCTGCCACTTAATTCTTGATATCTCTAGCAAATAATTACATAATAAATGTAGAATGTGCAATCGATATCTGAACCATATCAACAAAAGAATTTATTCAAAACTGTTTTAATTATTACCATTCTTGATTTATCTTTCACTAAACTCACAATAACTCTTACTGAATTTTTTATTTGAGTTAAAAATAAATTATACACATGCACACTTTTTTGGAATACTACAATTTAAGTATATATAGAAAATTTGTATGTACAAGTATACTGTGATATAAAAAGGTCAAAATTCTCTTGTTAAAATCAACAAAAAAAGAATACATAATTTTGCAAATCAATATTTACACATGTTCAACAGAAACTTTTTCAAAAGAATATTCTAAAAAGAAACTTACCTAATAAAGGTGGTAAGGTCATTAAACCTACTATCTGTCCACCAATAGTAGCAAGAATAGCCAATAGGAATAAAGAAAATAATTCAGATCCAGGAAGAACATCCTCTTCCAGCATACCATACATAAACATGCCAAAAAACATAAAAACCAAAAAGCGGGTTATACAAAGATTGATTACTCTATGAGATGGTAATATTTTGTCACATGCTCGCTGAAACCAATTTTTTTGCTTTGATTTAGGATCTGAAAAGATATAACAACCATTTACTCGGACAGCTATTATAAAATATTGTTAAAATGATACATTTTCAAAAAACTGCTTAAAGAACTTTAGATCTCATCATTACTAATCGCATTGTGCTTATATAATAAATACTTGCACTTCTTTTTGACCATATATACATATTAGTAAATAATTAACACATGTTTTAGTAAAAATAAAAATTTAAAAAATATAAAAACAATTTATTTTAACCTAGTTATAATATGTAAGTATGTCTTATAAAGAATAGCTCATTACAAATAAATAAATTGTATATTGTAAAACAAAGTCAAACATAAGAAACATAATTAAAAACAAAGCTATCTCCTTCAGTTAAAGAAGCAGTAATTAATTATAAGATATAATGCATATAAATTTCAAATATTACCCTCAATTTCAGAATAAACATCAAGATACCGTTCATCCACATGTAATGATGATACTTCCATGATTGCAACTACAAAAATGTATATGTATAATTAAATTAAACATGTAAATATTAACAATTCATATAAACCTATTTTTTTTATTAAAATTAAATAAAATAGGAATGTAAAAAAATGTGATTTCCAATTACTTAGTGCAACAACATATTTAAAACAATACCAAAAACTAACCTCTATTGAATTTTATTTTGATGAACTCTTTAAATAGGAAATAACCATTGTATAGTCATCAAAACTCATTTGATGACTATACAATCATTTTTGATTTACTTTTAAATATATGTAACTTTAAAAGCAAATCAAAACTTCTTTTATTTCTAACAATTAAAATGTAGACTGTTTTAGTTAAAAAGCAATAAAAATATTTAAATGATGGAGTGATATTAAAATATTTTAACAACTAGTTAGTTTGTTATCTTGGAAGTAAATTTGTGATTTTTTAAATTGGTAACAACAGCTCACGTAACACCTAAGAAAAAACCTGACAAAAATGTGCTTTCACTCTACATTTGACATGATTTTGAAAATTCCAAATTTAGTGTTCTTTTTTAATTAATTTTTGGATATAATTCTGAGTGAGATACAAACGTACACAAATGAAAACACTATAAAAATATAAAAATAACACAATGGACATCATAGTGGCATGTACATCTACCTCTAAAAATTTATTAGTCAAGGGTGAATGACCTGTTTGAGCCCTCATCATAAATGTCATTTAAACAAATAGCTTGTTGAACTTAACAGAATTTAGATATTGATTTGTCAAACTATTGTGACTGTCTGAATCTGATACTATAACATGGTTCCACAATATATTCATGGAAATGAAAATACAAAAATGAAAATCAAAATAATTAAAACATAATATCCCATAATTTGTTCATTCATGGTCTAAATACAGCCACAATATAAATAATACAAAAGGAGTGAATTTTCAAAATTTAATATGAATTTTCACACAAAAAATAGTAATGTAATCTGATACATTTATTGATTTTTCCAAATACGAAATTTTTTCATTTGATAGTTATTTTAAAAAACGGAAAAACGAAAGGAAATTAAAACTTACTGAAAGAATTGTATGGCTTGTCTTTGTACAATCCTTGACTAATAAACTGCTTTAAAATCGACAAAATATTATAATTTCATTCCTTAAATGAATACTAGGATTTTATAAATATTCAGTGATGTAGCAAGAATTTCACCCACTACATTTTGATAAACACAGAGAATTTTCACCCCGTTTTCTTTTTTCCTACAATCGGTTGCCTTGGATACAACCTTAACAGATCCGTGAATTTTCATCCTCATCTTTCATTCATAAGATGCTTCCGATGAAAATTGGAAAATCGGAAGAATCGATTAACTATCCATTTAATCGTTTTATGACAGAATTATTTGGGTAATTAATTGTATCATAAAACGAACTTGCTGTTGACCATTTTATGTTACAATTAAAGCGATATTTATGAGCAGAGGCGTACACATATTACTTTTATGAGAGGGGTTTTCATTGTGAAAAACACATAGAAGATAGAACCAAGGAGTAAGTTTTATGATAAAAATTTAAAATCTCTGTACATGGGAGAGGTTTGAGGCCCAAACTCAACCCTTTTGTACACCACTCTTTATGAGTTATTGTATCATAACAGAGACTCAAGTAACCCTGCCAGTTTTTTAAGGAAAATTCAAAAGTTATTTACGAAGTATCCAAAAGAAAACCGAAGAGAAATCTATACACAATGCAATGAAATACTATCCTACTGGACCTACTGGAGTGAGTGAGTATTAACGTCGCACTTTTCAGCCACTCGAGGGCTTTTGGTGACGGATCTTGTAATTTTTAATCATGTTCAAGTCACGAAGCAACACCTTCTCTGAACTTCCACACCATACCAAAGGGAAGACATTTGAGCTTTAACGGATTTAACGTGCATAGCCCTTTCACCAGATGGTGGATCTTCAGCGGTACAAAGCTCAAACGAATGACACGCCAGCCACGAGTCTGTTTCCTTGACCATTATGCTACCGCGGCCATCTTTTTAATGAGATATTGTCCCATAAAGTAATTAAGTAATGAGAAAGTTTTTTCAAATTCTGAAACTTTTAAGCATTGCGAAAACATCCTTGAAGATCTCGCATTTAAAATGGATTTAAATGCTTCGAATGGATTTTAAGGCCGTCAGTAACTATGCAAATAATTTTTACAAGGCCGATAGTCATTTTAAAAGTTGATATGGAAATACAATGCATTTGGTATACAAACATACATTAAAGAAGCTGCACAAATATTATTTTTGAAATTTCAAATAAACACTATCACACTGAATTTTAACAATTCAAAAGTTACACAAACCGGATTTTGCACTAAATATACCAGATTTTCATGTGACGTTGCGTGAAAGTTTATGGAATGAAAGTGCTCAGATGTCATTTTCATTTTTATTTATCTGTTTTTAGGATGGCAACGTTAGTTATAAAACAAATTGTAATTTTTTTTTCTGAGAGACAACAGTGAGTATAACTTTATCATTACTTGTGAATGCCAACATTATGTCGTTTTAAAGTTTTGTTCGATTTTCATGGTAAAAAAGACGTTTGAATAAAGTTTTGAAAATTCGGGGGAAGTTTTAATTCAGTGCAATAACTTTTATTTGGAATTTCAAGAATAATTCGCTTTAAATATTTGCATCTCCTTTGATGTATGTTTGCATATGAAATGCGTTGTATTTCGATATCAACTTCTTAAATGGTTATTGGCCATTTAAAAATTATTGGCATTGTTACTGACGGCCTTGAAATCAGTTTGAAGCATTTAACTCTATTTTAAATGTGGGCTCTTAAGAGTTTCAGAATTTAAAAATTTCCTCTTTACCTAATTACATTAATTTAGATAGATGTTTGAATAAAGTTTTGGAGTTCTTGAAAAGATTATTTGTCTCTTTAACTCAAATTACAAGCCACCGCAATTAGTAGGAGTTTTAATTAAAACTATGGAACTATATAGTTTGATACCAGGTCGATACTAGATTTTGGCGGGATTTTGAAACAGCGCCAAAAATATTTTTGGCAGCCAGTTTTATATTATTGTATTGTATTGTTATCGCCTGACATGGGGAAATATCACAACTATATATTTGGCGGAAAACCCATACCATACTGATATTAAATCAATACCAAAACTACTTAGAAGTATCCTAAGAAAGTAAATTAGTATCCATACAACTAATTTGGAATGCTAAGAAAGTTAGTTCATAGTTTCTTGTGGAAGTTTTAACAGTCCTAAACACTTGTCCGAAGTTCAAAAATACGAGACCCGTTGCCGAAATTTCTTGTCTTATTTTGAAAAGGAAATGTTAATAAATAATCAATCAATGATCAGAATGTAGATCAAGCTTTGTTCTTCTCACTTCATCATAATTTAAAGTTTTAAAATTCATTACCAATCGTCTATAATGTACGTCCGTAATTAAAATAACAGAATATTCTAATAAGCAAAAAAAGTTTATTTTAAAAAGTATTCCGAAGAAACTAATAGATTTTGAGCACTCAACTTACGTATTATCGCAACCATGTTGTCGACATTAAATGGAACGGAGTACATGGTTGCCAATTCAGTGGGTACAACACATTTGAAATCTGGGCTGCCAACTTGGCTAGTTATCATGAACGTTGGCATTTTTGCAATAGTACGTAAGTACCTTAAGCACTTTTTGACATCCCTAAGTACAAGAAAAAACTTCTGGAATTTTTTTGAGAAAATGAAATCTAATTCAACGAATAGTATTGATTGGGTATTATATTTGCGTCAAATTGTTAAGAAATATAATTGGTAGAAACGATTATAAATATTATTGTTAAAATGCAAGTTTTTTTATAAGAAATTATCTGTTATCCGCCTTTTCGCTAGGTATTTCGTTTTTATGTAACCGTACTTTTAAATTACTAATGTCTAATTCCTAGCATTAAGTTTTCAATTATATTGAGAAAGCCTTCACATCTTGATTTAAAAAGGAAAGGAATTGAATTTCTAAAATAGAAGTATAACTCTCGTTTACGACCCCCTGAGTTGATTTCCACAACCCCCCCCCCCCTTTTTAGAAGATCTCTACTCAACAAAAGAAATGTGCTGGCCAAATTTCAATTCTGTAAGTGTAATAGTTGAAAAACAGGAATTTTAATCCATAATGGCCCTTCAACTCCTGTTGCGAGTCGATGTCTGTGAAACCTGTTCTTAGTAGATCTCTACTCAACAAAAGAAATATGCTTGCCAAATTTCAAGATTGTAAGTCTAATAATTCAAAAAGGCAGGAAATTCTTTTTATAATTCATCATAGATCTTCCCTTAGGAGTCGATTTCTATAAAACACATTCTTAGCGCTTTACTACTGAAGAAATAAAGCATAGCAAATTTCTCAAGTCTGTTGGTCTAATAGCTCCAGGATTTCGTGATATTATTTAAACTTACAGAAGTACTCTTACATATAAATTTTTTAAATATGAATGTTTTATATTTATTTGTCTGTAGCTTATAAATACCCATCTCATTGATTGTATTGCTACAAAATCTTGCTAGGAACTTTACCGATACTTTAAAGAAACGTTAAACATATGTCCATCAAAAAAAATTTTCAATTCTTACTGAATTTTTTCCTGAAAACCCTTGCTTAAGTGCCAAGTACCGTGATACGCAGCCAATAGTGAATAAGCGTCAATGTTCATCTTCAGAAAACGATTAGGGCATTATCTATACCAGGGGTAGACAACCTTTTAGCTCTGGCATGCCACATCAATCTACCAATAGGATTCAGCGTGCCCCACAGTAGGACATAGTATTCGAAACATTCCGTGAGTGAGTGAACATTAACGTCGCACTGTTCAGCTACACGTGGGCTTTTGGCGATGGACCTCGTAACTTTGAACCATGGTCAAGTGACAAGCATGACACCTGAGCTGACATATTGGCAGCTTTGTTAAATGACTGTTCTCTACAATTATCCAATAGCAGTCCATTTGTTTCTAGAAATTCTTGTAGAGAATTAAATAGGTATAAACCAGTTTGACTACTAATCATAATTAATGAGACACATCTCTTTCATACACTTTTTCCCAAAAACAATATTGTAGTACAATATCAAGAGTTGATCATTGTGGGACAAATCGTGTTGAATTTATCACAATTGAATAGTACTTTGCGTCATCTATACTAATAAAAGAAAGAGTTTGTGTGTTTGTGTGTTTCAGCTGTTCCGGCGAAATTAAGCAACCCAGATGTATGAAACTTGGCATGTAGAAGCTATAGGTCGTTATGCTATTAACCTCGAAGAGTTTTTTTCGAAATTCACTTTAGATTTTTTAAAAATTCAATTTTTATGTGATTTTTCAATTAAATGGAGATATGACGTCATCAGCCATGCCAAGTCATAACTTTGCGAAAATTAATGTTTCGAGCTGTTTTGGGGGAATTTCAACACATTTTATAGTAAATATACTTATTTATGGTTGTATTTATTCGTTTTTTTAACTCTTAGTGGAGGAATTACAGTTGTTTTTCGAAAAAAATCATCCTAAGAAAATGTTTTTTCTAAATTTTATTTTTCCGATTGGCAACACTAATTTGATAACAGTAGATAACAGTTGGCAGATGCATTGGTTTTCCAGTTAAGCCTATTATGTATTTTTTCAATAACTAAATTAAATTCGTTTAGTATACACTTTTGTTTTGCTTATATTTTGAATGATTATTCCGAACCATTTATGGGTTTAGATTTAATTTTTTTTTTCAGCTTAAAAATTTTTGATTTGTGTATAGTCAATTGTAATTTCTGTTTAAGGCAGCGTCACATTTATTATTCTTTTTTCATTTTGACCTTTACATGTATTCATTTGATTCTTCTGTATTGTTTCTGGTTTTAGATTAAACTGTGTCATTTATCTTCCAGAATTTCTGATTTTTTTTGTGGTCAGAGGTTTTATGTTATAATTTTTTTTTTACAGTAATTCTAAATTGAATTGGTTTAATATGCATTTTTATGGTTTTCAGTTGTTAATGTTGATTGTTTAGATGTTTGTTTAAATGTTGCGTTTACTATTTTAGGTTAAGTGCCACGTTTATTTTATGAACTACCATTAGAGGTAATTATTTTCAATTGTAATGTTTCAATTGTTATACAATGACCCAAGTATACGCGCTGTTGAATTTTATGTATGATACATCCCCTTGCCAAGTTGTCCCAAATGATGGTGATAGCTTCTGTCTCTTCAGTTCAATTTCTTATTTGTTGTGTGCAATCCAGTATTATTGTTTGACGGGGTGTTCATTTATTATCAACAACTGGAATAGATTTAAGGTATTTATACTTGATCATGAATTGAACAACTACTCATCTGGCGAAGCGTATAAAACTGCCATGTTGAACCCTAGGACTTACTGCTCCGCTTCTGAGTTACAGGCTGTCTGAACTCTGTTCTTTCGGTTTCCAGATTTTTTATAAGGGATATCTCTTTGCTGTATTTTGGTGAGAATTTTCAAACTGTGTGTTAAAAACATGAGGTTCAGTGGCAAAAACTTGGATACCTATGTGTTTGTTTCTTCTTATATTGAATCGAAATTTTTGAAAGCAACACTTGAGTCATCAGAAATTCTTAAGCTGGGAAAAAATGACTATATAAAATCTAAAACCAGAAACAGTACAGAAGAATCAAATGTATACATATAAAGGTCAAAATGAAAATAGAATAATAAACCTGACACAGCCTTAAATCAAAATAGGTATTACAATTGACTACATACAAAATAAATCAAATTTTTAAGCTGAAAAGAAATGACAGAATTAAATCTAAACCCAGAAAAGGTTCGGAATAATCATACCAAAAATAAGGTAAAACAATGTATATTAAACTAATTTAGTTATTGAAAAAATATATAACATGTTTAGCTGGAAGACTGATGCATCTTCCTATCAGAATACAGTCTTAAAAAAATTAGTCAGATTTTGGTGGATATAGCATGATTTGCTTTGTGCCAATTTGGTTGTGGTGATGCTAATATGCAAGAATACAAAGGCTAATATAAATTTTATTTATGTATGAGGTTTTCTTTTTGTTAAACTGAAATTAGTGATGCTATCAATCTGCGGTTATATTTAGGCTATGTATAGCGTGAAACTAAGTCAGCATGACCATTTGGTCAAAAAAATAAGTATTTATGTATTATCGCAACCTATGATGGCATTATATGAAACGAAGCACATGGTTGCCAATTCAGTGCGGACAACACATAGGAAATTATTGGTGTTGTCAACTTGAGTTATTAATAGAGTTGGCAATTGTTGCAATAATACATAAATACCAAAAAATCTTCCTATGATATTTCAGTTCTTACATATTATTGCAACCTATTAGAGACATTACATGAAACAAAACACATGGTTGCTAATTTAATGCGTACAACACATGTGAAATCAGCGTTGCCAACTTGGTGAGTAATTTTGAACAATGGCATCCGTTAATAAAATCTTAAGTTCCTACATTTCCTTCTGTTAAAAAAGGGTACTGTTTTTCCTGATACTAATGTATTAGTCACTACAGTCAAAGTGGCTCTTTTTTTACCAAAATTTGATTTTTTCCCATATAAGAATCTGTTATTTTGATATAGTGGTGCAAATTTTGCTGCAATGACGCCAATACATAAGTACCATTTTCCTTTATTGGCAGATTCCATGTTTTTTCACTGTAACAAAAAAAGTAGAAACAACTGAAGAAAATGACACTCAATTCAAACTAATTGAGATTAACAGATTATCAATATTGTGATTTTAAGTTACAATTTCTATTCACGTATAAGATTTTGCTTATGGTAGTTTCATCAAATCTTTATTTATTTAAAGTAGCTTTTGGTTTGAATTAATATTATAATTTCTATACTATATGTAAGGTTACTTTTATATTTATTTGTTTCCTTTATTTCAATTTTAAATATTTAAGATTTTCTGCTGTGTGTTTTTTTATTGTTCAAAACTTTATGGCAATTTTATCAAAATTAAGGCTTACTTTTTCTGTTTTAGATAACGTTTTAATTTAAATTGATGTTATAATTCCTATTTCAGTGTCACAGTTTTATTTTTTCTGAGCTATCCTTTTCTTGCGTATCATTGTTGGTACAGTAATTATGTGATACAAAGACTCAAAAAGTCTATTTTTCAGCCTAATAATAATTTGTGAGGCCTTTTGTAAACAGAATCTTCGATCATGATTACCTATTCATGACACAAATATCAAAGGGTTTTTTTTTACAATCAATGAAACTACACCTTCACTTCTCATCAGAAATTTTTTTTTTTTTGTCATGTCCATTTCTTCACCAAAAAAAAAAAAAAAAAAAATCTGTTAGAAAATTTTTGGATGAACACGGAAACTATGGATGCGATTAAATGCTCATCAAAGTAATTTTCCTTCTGACAAATCTGTTCATATGCAGATTGTATATATACACATGCATTGTATACATTTTTTTACATATAAATGTTGTATGCTTTACATATCGATGCCATTTTCTGTTGTTGAAGATAAATATTCATCCTTCCTAATAATAATTCCTTTATCAGCATATTCAATATTTTGTTCAATGTAGAGAATATTGCTTTAAATATAACAGAAAGAAAATGACACTGAATTCAAACTAATTGCTCTTAACATGTTGGTAATATCGTGAAGATAATGCTTCATATTTATGAGGAACCCGTATGTACCATGTTTTTTTTGCGTGTCGCTGTTTTTTTTGCCTTATGACCGATAAGAATTAATCTTTGTTTTAAATGAGAAAAAGTCATACATTTAACAAAAGGCTATTTGCTGAAACTATGATAAGGTGACCTTGAAATAATCTCATATTTTCTTTGGAATTCCATTTTGACCAGATTTTTCGTCATAACTTAACTTTGCTTCTGGCAATCTTGCAAATCAGAAAACTGTATCAGGTGTGGTCGCAAAAATGTTTGCACAGATAAAAGGATGCACCTTGAAAAGATTTTCTCATATTTCCCTCTGGGTTTCTTTAAAATTCAGTGTTGAAATGATTTTACGTTGCTTCTGATAATCTGTTCCTCACGTAGTTTCTTGGAGATCATATGAATATTTTATGTTATCATACTGTCCATATACAATATATATATTTTAATTATTACTATAGTTATTTATCATTGTATGTATACTCATTATTTTGCTCTTTGCAATCAAATTATAATTTTTAATAGAAATATTGCAAAAAAGTATTGTTTTAAGAATGTGTTTTTTAACAATATGGTTTATTATTTGTTTCATTTAGTACTGTTGTTGGTTCTGGACTATTTCAACGGGGACCTGTTTTAGGTAGATTTTAATTTTAGTTCATACTAATTAAATTTTTTTAGTATTGAATTACATCTAATACTCTATATTAGATGTATTGCAGAGATGTTAGATAGTATTATATGAGGTATGGGTGCAATGCTAATTTAATTTTTTTTTCAGTTGAAGGCTTCCTAATATTTTTTATTTATGATAGCATTTAGTGAATCAGTTTATCATCATTAATTTTTTCTTTCGGTTCATCTATTGCAGGTTGTTTCACCCATAGTTCCCATAGCAGAAACTTACAACTGCTATCACTTTTTCTTCAATAATTTTTATTTATATTTGCATTCATTTATATCTATTTACTCTTCAACTTGCTAATTTTCTCTCTTACATTGAAATATTTGTTTTTGTTAAATTATTATTTACTTTGAGGCAAAATTGCAATTTGTTTAAAATTATTTATAGTGAGAACATTCATTTGGAAAAAATATTTTTAATTTTTGGTTTTACTATTTTTTTCATACAGGGTTTATCCTCACTAAAAATATTATAATTGCTATAATAGATGAATTTATTTTTTTAACACTTAACCCGTGCGAAGAACGGGCATTTCAGCTAGTCTATATATATAAAGGAGAAAAGCGACTCACTCACTGACCTAATCACGATATCTCCGAAACTGTTCATTCTACAGACTTCAAATTTGGTAAACATGTTCCTTTCATGGAGTAGAGATCAGCAAAGAACGGATTTTTTGAAATTCCAACCGCAAGGGGCGTTACGGGGGGGTAAGGGGCGTTATAAATAATTGTTTCTATTTTTAAACTACTCGGCACACAATCTTGAAATTGGGTAAGTAGATTCCTTTCATAGAGTAGAGATCCGCTACAAAATGAGTTTGGGGAATATCGACCCCCAAGTGGCGTTGCGGGGCTTAGAGGGCGTTTTAGATAATTATTTCCATTTTTAAACTATTAGACACACAGTCTTTAAAATTGATAAATAGATTCCTTTTATGGAGTAGAGATCAGTTACAAGATGAGTTTTGTGAAAATAGCCCCCCAGTGGCGTTGTGGTGGATTAAGGGGGGTAATAGATAAATATTTCCGTTTTTAAACTATCATATCTACCTGCTTGAAAATTGATAGGCATGTTTCTTTCATGGAGCAAATATCCGCTACAAAATGGGTTTCGTGAAAATTGACCCCCAAGTGGCGTTGCATGGCTTAAGGGGAGTTGATAATTATTTCCATTTTTAAACTACTCGACGTCCTACCTTGAAATTTGCTAAGGAGATTCTTTTCATAGAGTAGAGATCCGCTACAAAATGAATTTGGTGAAAATTGACCCCCAAGTGGCGTTGTGGGGGCTTAGGGGGCGTTTTAGATAATTATTTCCATTTTGAAACTATTCGACGCACAGTCTTTAAATATGATAAGTAGATTCCTTTCATAGATTAGAGATCAGCTACAAAATGAGTTTTGTGAAAATAGCTCCCCCAATTGGGGTTGCACGGGATTAAGGGGGGTGGGTAATAGATAAATATTTCCGTTTTTAACTACTAGGCCTACCTGCTTGAAAATTGGTAGGCATGTTTTTTTCATGGAGTAAAATCCGCTACAAAATGGGTTTAGGGGAAATTAACCCCAAGGGGTGTTGCGGGGGGTTAAGGGGCGTTATAAATTCCTATTTTTAAACTATTAAACGTACAATCTTAGAATTGGGTAAGAAGATTCCTCTTACAGGGTAGAGATCCGCTACAAAATGGTTTCGTTGAAATCGACTCCCAAGTGGCGTTATAGGACTCAAGGAGCGTTCTAGATAGTTATTTCCATTTTTAAACTACTGGAAGTACAGTCTTGAAATAGATAACCAGAATCCTTTCATGGAATAAAGATGCGCTATATAATGTGTTTTGTGAAAATCGACCCCAAGTGGCGTTGCGGGGGCTCAGGGAGCGTCATAAATAATTATTCCCATTTTTAAAGTATGAGACGTACAGTCTTGAAATTTGGTTAGCAGATTCCTTTCGTATTGTAGAGAACCGCTGCAAAATGGGTTACGCGAAAATCAAACCACAAGTTTCATTTCGGGTAATTAAGGGGCGTAATAGATAAATATTTCCGTTTTTAAACTGTTATATCTACCCGCTTGAAAATTGGTAGGCACGTTTCTTCCTTAAAACAGAGTTTTTCTAACAAAAACTAAAACAAAAATCGACCCCTAAGGATGGTTGCGAAGGGTCAAGGGGAGTTATAGAAAAAAAATTACTGTTTTTGAATAGTTATACCCACGTACTTGAAATTTGTTAAGCATGTTTCTTTTGTTGAATGGGAACTACTAAGAATGTATTTTATGGAAATCAACTCCTGGGGGAGCAGGGGTTACGGGGCGTATTGACAAAAATCTCCTTTTTTTGAACAACAAGGACTATAATAATGGAGTTTGGTTTGCATTTTCCTTTTTTTAAATTGAAATTTGCTAAGAACAGTTATATTGGAGTAGTATTTACAAAGTAGAGATCCACCAAAAAAATTGATTTTGCGGAAATCCACTTTCTTATAGGGTTACAAAAGTGCAAGCATCATTCTATACTTCAATTTTAGAGATTTTTAGAAAATACAAATTAGAAGTCCTGTCCTTTTTTTATATCAAGAGTCGAGAGTTACAAATATAATTATATTTTTCAACATAATCGAATTCTTAATGCTAGGGCTTAGATATCAAATATATATATATATATATATATATTTCTATATAAACAGTATATATTTATAAAACATCCTGAAATACCCAGCGAAGCGGGTGGATAACGGCTAGTCGCTATATATTTGAATTATTGTTTTAATGATTTGCTTGCCCGTAATCTCAATTATTTGCTCATATATTGTTTTTGATAAGTACGATATTAACGATTTTGGTCGTAATTCTCACTGTTCAATATGTTCACGAATGAATGGGTCGAACTCTGCTAGCATTTCCAGGGGACCCATAAAATTACCATTATAAGGAGAACCAAAAACTTCTTCGGTACGTTTAAATCCTAAGCCTCCTTAGCCAAATACTTTACAACCGCAATAACACGTTTGAGGATATTGTGGTAATATTCTGTATCTTTTCTCAGTTGCTCTCCTGTGTAACTGTTTATCTAAAACAGACTTATTTTCTTTTCGTGTCAACCAAACTAACATAGAATTATTACGTTCAATAGAATTTTCATGGTTTTATAAGCAATTTGTTACGTGTTTCCAATCAGAAAAGCCGGTTGTGTATTGAAAATTTGTTTTAGAAAGAAAGTTTGCAAGTCACACAAAAATCACTACAAATACTAGTTGAATAACAATAGCTAAGTAAAGTCAATACTGTGACGGATCTATCTGCGTCCTTTCTTTAATCCTCTTGGGAAATCTTTGGCCTATCAATTCGAGTTTAATCACAAAGAACCCTCTGAATAAGCAACCGTGATATGAAGATTAGGTCAGAAAAAAAAATCTAGGTTTTCAAGCTAGTACACAATTGAGATATAGAGAATCTGACTTGGAGGAAAGATTGCTACCGATCAGGTATTATTCCATTTTATAACGCATTTCAGGGATTAGATAGTTGAAGGTATTTAAGTGACGATTGGTCACCATAATTAAATTATAACTCAGATATTTTGAGCAGTGGATCGATCTTGATAAAGGAGGATCGATATTTAAGAAGTCTTCTCGTAATTCGCGCACCTCGCTATTGACTCTCATTTTGCACAAATCGGGAACATCTCTTTTAGTTTAAATTATTAGAATTCTGTCTATTGAAAATTTGTGTGTTTAATAAATATATTGGATAAATAACATGGCTAGAGAGAGAGTCATCTTTCATTTCCTCCCACACCTCTAGGCGGGGTTGAGTGAAGATTTCAACCCTTATAATACTAATTGCAATAACATAGCCAACGTAGTTCTTTGTATTCTCTTATCGAAACAGAATATATATTGTTTGGATCTTTATTTTGAAAATAGCTCATTTCATGTGAAAAGATTTAATGAATAAAATTATTACTTAGCGATTTAGGCCACGAACCTACGTCAACGTATTTTTTAAGCTCAAACCCATGTTAAATTTCAAAAAGTTGAAATTTTGACACATTTAATTTTTTTTTCTCTCGATTTAACGGTAATTTTCGTTTTTCCGCTGCATTTTTATATATTTTCTGCCAGACATAATTATATTGTTAACTAAGGGCTTGATTATCATGAAAATAAATTTAGTTTAGGAGATAAAATTACGATAACACAGCCGACTGTGCTTAATAAACTAAAAATATTCTAATAAAATTTTTACAAAACAATATGTATATATAGTATATTTTTTTCTGAGATAATTTTAAAAAAGTACCTGATTTATTTTGAAAAAATAAAAAAATTTCTACTCGCTAAAACCTAAAATGCTGATTGTTATTATTTATTGGCTCATCAGATTAAAGGGGTTTTTAAAAAAATAAACTTTAGAATATTATTTGCCTCACTTTAAATAAATATTGTTTTTCCGTTGTCTTCCATTATTTGCTGTTGCTACCTACACTTAAAAAACCGATTTATTGCAAAAATCTAACCTTATTTTTATTCATAATATTCGCGAGAAATCTCCATAATCCACATAAAATGTGATTGTCTTTTTTTCTTCATCCAATAGAGAGTAGTAATTAAGTTACTCATCACAACTTTTAAGGCAATATTCGTATTTATGCGAAACCCTCAGTATATTCCTACTTAAGTAATTTAGAAATGTGTATTGGTACTTACTTTACTTGAAACTTGAATAAACAGGTACCTAAGTATCTTTTAATTTCAGGTATTATGCACAGGATACAGCACCAAATCAGTATATTGTAACTTAGAAATATTATCGAACAAAAATAAATGGCTACAGAAATAGTGCCACTATGTTTGCTTAAATGCTCGATGCTCGTCGGCGCCGCTCTATGATGAAGCCTCTGTCTATGAATTATTAATTTCCGCGTATTCGGTGGTAGGGCGGAAAAACAAAGGTAAATTGCTCTTGCTCTCGAAAATAAAAATAAATTTGATATGATATTTCGGGTATTTCATTTTCGATTTATTATTTTATTGATTGTAAACGTATTTTTCTGTTCGTTATCTTCAACGTGGTACGGGCCCCTTTGAACCAGGGGGCCTTGGGCTGCAGCCCATTAAACTTATACGTAGATCTGGCCTTACCCTATACGGCGGGTCTTTAGTGGTACTGGGCTCAAACTCCTGACACGCCAGCCACGAATCTGTTACCTTGACCACTAGGGTACCGCGGCCGTGAAGCATTCCGATTCCCACGATAATGTATGCAGAGGGGGAAAAAATGGAGATCAATAATATAGGTTTACAGTTTTATTATGTATTAATTTTGCTTTATTTTAAGATATTTCTTTATTTTAAAATAAACAACATAAAATGTATTTATTTCTTCAATAAAAAAACAAAAAAATTAAAATTGTACATATATCAAGTACTTTTAAACATATTTATTAAAATAAAGAATTGACAAAATGTATATATAACATATAAGCATTTACCTTCATTATCTTTATGTATAAAAATTCCGCGTGTCAGGTGTTTGCCCGCGATGAGCGCTCCGAAACTACTCAGCCAATCTTAGTATAATTTTGCATATTGTGTGTCATTTCGTCCAACTTAGAATATAAGATAGTTTTTATCTCAATTAATGCTGTCAATATATTTTTTTATTGCCGGAAATGCGAGGAATCCGGGTAAAGGGAAAATTCGCAAAATGTTGGAAAGCGCGCGTGTCAACGGAAGCGAATTTTGTTGACCAAAATGCACGAAAAGTGAGTACCCGGCGTAGTTCTGGGTATGGAATCCTAATTCAGAAACATATCCCAAAAACATCCCTAACTTTGCCGGATAATGCCGGACGAGCGTAGTTTAGACACACCGTGGCAGCAGCTTACCCGTAAGTCTTGGAGCGAGCTTGGCTCCTGGCGTATTTCGAGACGGGCGATCTGAATATTGTATCCGATCCGAGAAACTGCCGTAACTTTGCCGGCCGTCTTTTACGCAGACAGTGACAGGGGCTTTCTCTCAAAGTCTTAGTGCATTTTTATTTTGCGAAAAGGGGAAACAAAAAGTGCGTTTTTGGTGTACTTTAGGGTGAATAGTGAGAATCTGAGTTCGGATTTTTTAGAAATTCCAGTAACTTTTCCGGTTAATGCAAGACGACCCTAATGTCCCTCTTCTGAGAATTAAGTTTGTAAGCGCAGGGCCGCCAAAATTAAGTCCCGTTGCGTCTAGGTGCGTGGAATAAAAATCTGAAATCAGATTTCAGAAATTTCTGTATCTTTGCCGGATATTGCCAGAATGAGGTGAAATGGCTCCGCGTTCTAGTCCCGCGTCCGGATTTTCATTTCCTCTAAAGGCTAAACTTGTACGAGCAGGGGCGCCGAAAGTCTGTCCTGGGTGCCTTTCGGATTGGGGAACGAGAATCTGAAATCGGATTTTAGGAGTTCCAGTAACTTTACAGATAAAACCGGATGACCGTAATATAATTAAAAAATTAGTCAACTTTAATAATCAACATTATTTACCTCATTTATAAAATTAAATCTTCTTATGTTTTTACTTAACAACTTTGCAAGTAATCCCTGTATTATACTATCCTCAAATAGGAAAGAAATAAAATGCAAAATTAAAAATATTATGTTGTTTTTTGCTTGATTTCAACTCTCCGAAATTATGAGCAAGGATTAATATGACTGCATTGAATAGCTTAGAATAATATTAAAGCAACATATTACAACAAAGCCACAGCAACCCGTGGCCGGGTCAGCTAGTAGTTAAATAAAAAGATAAAAAATTTAATGAGAACCAATGCTTGCACCACTCTACTTTCATATTGCAAAATCAAGGGTATAATTTGAGACTTTCAATTTGACATGATTCTGAACGAGAACACTATCTCGCGCAGACTCGAAATATTTTTCATATGAGCAAAGATTTTTTACTAACAAGGAGAGGGCACGACTAAGGAAATTCATTTTGGGGCGAGACTTTTTGTAATAGTGGTACCCCCTTAGGGTGTTCAAACCTCAAGGTATTGGCGCCGAATGGCCAGTGAATTCTAAAAAAATAGCCTTCGAAATTCAAGCTTAGCTTTCATAGAATTAAGTTTTAATAACCGCCAGCGACGCAATGGCATATATGCCATTGCGTCGCTGGCGGTAGAGTTGGTAGTTGGCTATAGTTGGTAGAGCACCTGCTTTTTACGCGGGTGGATGGGGCTCTCGTCGTGCGATCAACCTTTTGTTTCCAATTCATTTAATTATATTTTAAAATTAAATAAATTTATTTAAGAAAGGTATATTATATATTAAATGATATTTTATGTAACTATTTTGCATTTTATAAAGTTAAATAATTACTGTAATTATATAAATATTTATTATATTTTATAAATTTATTTTATATTAATAAATAATATTTATAATAAAATATGTTATGATATATATATATATATATTACAAAAATATACAAAAAATAGTTATATACCTAAGATAACTATAGTCATGATAGAATAGATTTAGCCACAGAAATACCAGAGCAAACTCCTAGCCTTAGGAACCAGGAATGTAGGTTTAAATATATATATATATATATATATATATATTCTTTGAATAAACTAATTAAGTATGATAAATATCTTTCTATTATTTATCTAGTACTATATGAAAATTATATTTTTCACAATAACTCTTATTATCAGCAAATTAAAGGTCTTCCACAAGGAAATTCCACAAACCTGCTAGTAACAGTTTAGCCAATATTTATCTGCACTTTTATAAATATGATAACATTAGTTTCGATTCTTGTTACTTTTTTAGATACATAGATGACTTAATCATCTTTAATAATATAGTAAATTATGTTCCTAGTTTTAAATATTATCCCCAATATCTGAAATTATTAAAAACCAATTATAATAATGACTCTGCAAAGTTTTTAGACCCACAATTAATTGTTAAGAATAATATACTAATTAGTAATATTTTTGATAAAAGAAACTCTTTTGATTTCAACATTATTAAAATGCCTTTTTGGGAAAGTAACCTACATCTCTATCTATTTTTAGAAATATCATCTTAAATTTTATGAAAAGAAATAATGATTTAGTCACAGATAATGATGTTAAGCAAAATAATCTTAAGCTATTCTGCAATAATTGCTTGGAACACAACTATCCAAGTAATTTCATTTTTAAATATATTTATAAATTATCTCTCTAATTCTTCTTTTTTAATGTTTAAGTATTATTTTTTGTTTTTTCTCCTTCTGTTTTTTATTATTTTCAATTTGTTTTTGTTTGCTTTGTTTCATTACAAAAAAACTATCCAGGTGGCGCCACTAATTTTTGCTTCTGGTTTTACCAACTTAACACGTCATTTTTAACGGTCATTTAGCGTGATTGCTGTCGTACGACTAGCGTCTCAAATTCGACACGGCTGCCTATGGGAGTTTTTACTGCGCATGCGCTTGGACGTTTCTAATCTGGAACGCAGGAGAAATGGGTTTCTGGCAGCCGGTGTTGGAGTTCTCCCAGCTGTGTTGGATTTGAAGCGATCATTAGGCTGCACGTGTCTAAGATGTCTCAAACAAATTTTATTGAAAGGCCCTTTTCAAGACCAAATAAACCAATATTTTTTTTGCGAGAAATGTGGGTCAACCGTCGGATTTATAAAGGACTCTTATGTTCATATGAGAAAATTCCAACCAGAAGAGGATATAGTAATATTTAATCTATATAAAGCTTCGATGGGTTCGGAAATGAATGAACTTTTACTGAATTGAAAGATGCATAAAGCAATTGAAATCCTTTGATTAAGTACGTTATGCAAAAGAAACAATTACTGTTGAATAGTTTGGATAATCCAACAAATTGACCAAGTTTACCACCTGTGCAACAAATAAAAATATTAACCAGCAAATAAAATTTATCAAAAAGAATACAGGTTCCTAGAGAACAAAACAACAATAATATGTAAGTACCATAAACACTTAACTTAAAGCAATGTATGCACCACTCTTTCATCATTTCATGTCAATGTGGTTGTTGAAAACTAAATTATGAAATGTTCCTTTCTTGCAGAACTTGCCACCAAGATTAAAACTGCTCGAAAAGAAGTTGTCCTTTGAGAGAGATGATCTTCACTCTCTCGAAGGATGTTCACTTATGATCATTCACTCTTTCTTTAGTTCATGTCAACCTGGTTGTTGGATTTACCTATATGGTGACCCAGTGCTCGGGGGGTATAGCCGAGTATCCTACCCCTGGGGATTATATGAGAGGACTTTACCTCTAGGTTGAGCATTGAGCTAAGAAACTCTGTTACAAAATCTCAGATAATTATATCAATTACACTGAACTTTTGGAGACTACGACAAACTTTTAAGGATCTGAAGTTTCGAAAATTCACTCGTATCAAAGCAAGAGGCTTCAATTCCTGATGGAACAGTTGCAGAGAGAAATACTGCCATATAATAATACTTAAGTAGGCTATAAGCATTCTCCCTAGTATTTCATGTTAATGTTGTTCATAAAATGCATTTCTAATTGATGGAATGTCTTTCTTTCAGAATAGGGAGATTTACAAAAAGCTGTTAACTGTGCTGTATCCATAGTTTCAAAAAATACATTGCTAGCTACTTTCTATATTCAAAAACAGTTTTCCTAAAGTTGTACTGGTTATGTTTAAGCTGCAAAGTTAAATCCATTTTTGAAAGGAACGACTTTATGCATTTCACTTACAGGTAGTAAATTCGGTTCTCATCCCTTACTGTTATAAAAGAATTCTGTATCTTCTTAAATTTAATGTTTCTTTAAGAGTGCCACTTCATGCTGCTTTTTCATAATGTTAAAAAATTATTTAATTCAAGGAATATTTTTAAAAATATTGTCTTGTACAATCTTTAATTCTTTTAGGTGCAATTGTGATACACTTTAAAGTAATGCATACTAGCACCCCATAGTTTAGATTGCTAAAACACATCTGATTTTGTTAATAGTAAAAGCTTAAAGTGTGTTAAAAACAGGAGTCAGTTTATTTTCCAGTAAAAATTGAGGAAGCAATTTTTCCTCTTGATTGTTCGGAAATTTTCTGACTTCCATTTTAATTAGAATAATAAACATTAAAAGCATTTATGCTTAAATTTCAGTCATTATCTTTTTATCTCTGTTTCAAAGGCAGTATACTATTCATCCTTTGATAATTAAATGTGTGGTAAAGTTTACCACTTACTTGGTGTTTGATAAAATAAAACAACCTTTAGTGATTTTTATTTCTTTGAATTTCAATAAGTTAGAATCTTATTTAACATATTTATTTGACTCGCTGCAGTTCCATAAAATATCGTTGCTCATTTCTGACACTTAAATTAGTCCTCAAAACAGAAAAATCAGTTGAGAATTTTTACTAGCATTCAAATGCATATATATCAGTAAATTAGCATTTGTTTTTTTAAACAAAAAAAGTACCTACTTGAACCATGGTGAATTCAGGACATATGTGTACCAAGTGGATTATTCCTGTAATACTTAAAGGTATCTGATGCTAAGATTTTTCATTATACATTGGTATACTTCATTGAGAGCAATGGTATTTTAATTTTGTATTATTATATAACTACTTAACTTGAAATAACTAATCTAAATAAGTTTCACCAAACCTGAAGTAAATATAAAAACTAATGATGCCAGTTCACTTACAGAAATGTGTTGGAGGGGGATTTTTTCCCCTGCCTTGTATATTGAGAAACATGTTTATTACATTATATTTCAAAAATCAGCATCAAGTAAACAATTTTTCTTATTGTTTGTAATTAAATTTATGCATTTGTTTTGAAACATGTTAAGCTTGTTTAAAGTAATGTTAAGCTATTGTGAAATTTATATTATAGTACCCATTGGTGAATCTGAATTGAAGCTGTAATTACCAGTGTTTCAATTTCTTTAAAATTGTACTATCTTTGTGAATTTAAAATGTAATGTAAAATGACTATTTTGTTACTGAAAGGACACTGTGTATATGGCCCCTTATACTTTAAAATAAAAAGAATTAACTCAAAAGAAAATTAACCCAATGCTAAATATATTTTGTATGATCCTACAATTTCTTTGTGGGTTACTAGAGATATGGATGGTACCGTGAAATTGTGGTTTCTTGAAGGTTACTAAAGATATGGATGGCATTGCTGAGTTGTTGTAGTTTCTTGCTGTTTATTTGTGATCTCTGATGAATGTTGTTTTTCTTAAGAGAAAAAGAAACAAAAAGTTCTGTTCCATCTTCATTTCTTTTGACTAATTTTAAATCGCTCATTTTATCAAATAAGAAACAACAAAAGTTCTGTTCCACCTTCAATTCTTTTGACTATTTTTAAATCACTCATTCCACCAACTAAGAAATAATCTCTCCATGTGTCTGATAAATGCGTGACCTAATCGGAACAATTAAATGAGTGAAATCAAAAGCAAGTCAGGGTGGTTGGCTACAGTGGAAATCCTTTCCCCCAGGCAAAACTTTTTTTTTTGCATCGAATTTATAAGAAACCACTATCAACTGATTAGAAATTTTGTTTATGAACAAGAGCTACATTCACAACAAGCCACACAGAATTGCAGCAAATTTTTTTTCGATATGGAATATCTATCACAACCAGAATTCATTTTTGTTCATATCCCCCCCCCCCACACACATTTTGTACAACTGGTGTTTCATTCGTTGTTTTTTAGTAAGTGCAGTTGCGGGCAATCGTTTCTTTCCCAATTCAAACATTGAATGCTGCATCGTGATCAAATGTATACATTCATTGTGTAATAATTTTTTTTTCCTTTTGCGCATAGATAAACATTAACACTGAGATGTTTCATAAATAATTTATTTAGTTTTTTTAACATAAATATTTCATTTATGTTTAATTCACATCATGAGGTAGTAGTTACATATCAGCCTCTCAACTGTTTTTGCCAAATAAAAAATCATCAAAACATCCACAGAAAATTTTTTCCATGCATGCTCCAATGGTATAACCTTGAAAAATACTTAAAATTATACTTTCATTCTAAAGAAGAGAAGGTAGGTTTTTCTTTAGTGTTGTAAGGTTAATGTGAAATTAAGGTATTGAAATTTAAATTTTGTTATTTATGTTACTAAAGTTTGTCAGAAAATATGAACAAATTTATTGGTTGACAAGCTAATACGTAATTACTCATTGTTCCTGTTGTAAATATTATAGAAATGTGGTTAAATGTTTTTTTATTAAATATGTTGTATAAGGAAATAGACCTATTGGGGAACCCGCTTTTCCTATTTGGATAAAATGGGTAATGCGTCTCTGCACTATACCTCCTGGGTGACGTGGAAAATGGTGTTTATTTAGAAAAAGAAAATCTGGAATACATAAGTTCCAAATCAAGAATTTCATATTTATTGCATGTGACAGATGTTATTTTTTTACTTGTTTTTTCATTTTTATGATTTTTGTTTTACTGTCCTGCGAATTATTTTAGTATGAAAATCACATTATTTACTCATCTCTCATTTTCTACCTCTTAAATAATAAGTCTAGTTCTTAATTTATAACTTGTATTATTTTATAGTATACCATAATGTGTACCAATCAGCTTTGTTATAGAACTTCCCTTTGAATTACTCATTTATTAATCTAGAAATTATCTCATATCACATAAATTAACAATCGAACCTCTAAATCCCGAAAAAGAGGTCATAATGTGGGAACTTTGTTACAGATTAATTTTCAATATACTTTGTGTTTAGTTCCAGGAAAAAGTTTGTAAAATAAAGAGGTTCATAAAATGGATATCCGACTATATTTACTAAATAACAGGCATGTAATGGTCTGAAAAAAATGGCCTTAAAATGCTTATTGCTTTTTGAGAATTTAACTGTACAAAACCTTTTTTATCTCACTTTTCTATTGTATATTATTAGATAACTATGCATATTTTTCAAATATTTGAATACTTATATTAAATGTATACAAATAAATTTTCTATTCCCTAGAAATTATTATTAAAATGTGTGTAAATATAAATTTTTGATTTTTACAAATTTTATACAAAATTCTTCATTTTCATATCTTTTCTCATGCATCATCAGAAATATAGTTTACTCAATACATGTGGGTAAGAACGCTGCTAAACTTTCTTAGAAAACACCTAAAGGCATGTAACGAAACAATTTATTACTTTACCTTGATTCACAAAAGAGGCATTAAAACACTAGTTATATATAATGTATGAGTTCATATTTATTTTATCATACATATGAGTCTAATTAAGGGAAAAAAACACTCTTAATAGGTTTATAACTTATTAAAGAACTCAATTTTTAGAATAAAAATACTAGCCAGATACATGATTCTCAATAATTTGTGCATGCCAACAAAGTCGAATGTACTGAACTCTTGGACAATGAACTAATAGTAGTGATTTATGCTAAAATATATTTTGTGGTTTAGTAAAAAAAGGGATTAAAGATGATAAATTTTTTTATGGAAGTTAAAATTCAATTAATGATATAAAATTATGCGATCTGTATGCATTATTATTTTAAGCAGTATTCTTGTGAATAATTTCATCTGAAGTTTCATTTTCATTGTGGTAAATTTCTTATGAAAAAATTTTCCCATTTTATAATTACGTTTATATACATAAGTTAATATATTTAAAATGTATTTTGTTTTGTAACATTTACATAATTTTTTTAAATACAGTAAGGGAACTAAAACTTAACTCTTCTGTAAAGATGTTTTATTCATAATGAAAATAATTTTTTATAAAGTTCTGCAATAATTGGAACTTTATATTATCTATTGGAAAATACTCATGAAAACATTATTAAAATGATAAAATATGTATGTTTTAAAGAAATTGCAACACTTTCAGAAATGAGTTGTGTAGAGTTAAATTTTACTTATAATTCCAAATGCTTACAATGTGAAATAGTTGAATATTGAAACCAGCAAATTAATTTTTCCCCTCATAAATTTTAATGAAATATTAAAACTAATTAATCTGTTTCACTCAATGTTTACTTTCACTCTTAAAATTTGAGGCATAAAAGGTTGTTACATAAAGTTTGAAAGAAAACTCATGCTTAAACTCCTTTACTGGCATACATGGCTAATTCAGGGGTAGTATATGCAATCAATTTATAATTACTCAGTTGTTTAATTGCTATTTAGAAGATTGGGTTCAATGAGAAAGTATATACTATCAATAGTTGCTCACCAGAAAAATAATAAAAAAAAGGTATCTTGATTTAACCATCAACTCTTACGTCTACAGTTATGCACTAGCTCATAGAGTCAACTAAATGGTTGTTATGTGACTAGTTAGTTGTGCTTCTGTGAGAAAGGTTTTGGAGAAATGTGTTCTCTCTCTGTAACATTGAGAATTTATAGTGTAATGAATTTATGTATTTAACATATCTAATTTCTATTTATATGGCTGTATATATGTATTTTACATATTAGTAAATTTTATGTAAATCGGTTTAATAATTCTAATATAAAAAAACTTGTTTATTTTCCTACTTTTGTCTTTTTTTTTTTTGTCAATATGTTTTTTCATTTTGTTTGCAGTTATCTTGTAATCCATCATTCGAAATAAACAATGACACTTTGGGGAAGATCTTTTATCTGGCTACATTCAGAGAAACAAATATTCTATCTATATTGTTAATACCATTCTGATATAATACCTATTCACACAATATTCAACAGAATGCTTTATATAAGTTACCCTCTTTTATTAGTTACAAAATTCTGAGTGAAAATATTGATAAATTTGCACATGCATAGTAAAAAAATAACTTTATTTAAATATTGTATGTAAAAATTGTAATGTTTCAATTCAGTTGTCAATTTTGCATATTATAGAAAATATATGTATGGAATTTATTCTGATAATCTCATTTTTAATACTTATGTTTTCATAAAAATGATTCAAACAGCTAATTAAATGTGAAATTAGATCAATTAAATCTTTTTGTAACACAGGGTGATTAAAAATCCTTCAACTTCATGGTGATATTCTAAAAGTGAAATATTGCTCGAAAGTTGGAGCAAAATCTAAAATTCTATTAATTTAAGACACATACATTCCATTGCATCTGTTCATTCATTCTACATTTTGCTTTAGATTGCTAAGCACAATGTATGTAATTTTCTAATGTAACTATAATGAACAGTATCTAGCATTGCATTATTTAATCTTTCAAGTAGCACTGGATCATAACATTTTCAATAGAATGAAGTGATTAGTTGTAGCTGCCTAGTATAGACGAGATTTAAGAATGTTTATGTAAATGCTAAATATTATGTTAAATGTATATATATAACTGCAAAGACATTAAAAAACTTATGGAGTTAAAATTTCAGCATGATTATTTTTCCAAATTATTTTATTGCAGTGTGCAGGCCTTTTGATTAACAGAGACATTTCTCTTTTACAATTCAAATCATTTTGACACTGGTTTTTTGAGGAAAAGACATTGGGTGTTAGTTGAAACTCTCAATGAGTTGAGTAGAACACAAATTCTTCTGTAATGAACACATAGATAAAATAAAAATATTACTCTTTCGAAAACCTCAATTGGAGAGAGTTCGGAATTATCATATTCAGTAACTTTAATCACACTACGAGTGTAGCTCGTCATTGTGTAGTATGGCATGAAAAACCATAAAAGGTGAAAATTGATAAATAGTAATAAATGTTTTCTTTAAGTATTAAACAAAGGCTAACCGAAACTTATTGTGAAGTTAATTATTTTGATTAAAATAATCAGGGGAGGGGGGCATTAAAGTGAATGGTAACAGTATATACAAATTTACAAAGATGTTTTATTTTGAACATCTTGTAAAAAGAAAAATTATTCCTAAAAGAAATTTCAGAGAACAGAATAAATTTTAGAGAAGATAAAAAATAAGCTTTCATTTATTACCATAATTAAAGAATGATCACATAAAATAACAGAAAATAATTATTACCAAAACAAAGTAAGGCTTTACAATTCCATATATACAAGCAAAGTATTTAATAGATAATAGCTATTTAATTTTTGAAAATATATATGCTAACAATTTAAATTCTTATTTGTAAATATATATCAAGATTAAAAATTTACAATAAATACATTTGCAAATTTAAATTTTTGTTTTTACAATTTTAACTCATTGATTACAAGAAATATGGTACTTGTGTATTATTGCAACCATATGGGCAACATTATATGAAATGAAGCACATGGCTGCCAATTCAGTGCTTTCAACACATGCAAAATAGGGGTTGCCAACTTGACGAGTTATTTTGAATGTGTTGACACATTGTTGCGATAGTAGGTAAGTGCCCAAAATACTATGCAGCCTTTTTTCAATTTTTAATTGTGCATTTATGTAAAAGATTAATCTGTACAAATAAATAAAATTGAAGTTTCTGTAATTTCAAATTAACAGCTTTTTACTAAATGCATTTAAAAGTATATATTTTTATCTGTTTGTTCCAGCTAGACTGATTTTGATGGGGCTTTTACTGTCAGACAGCTGATGTTATAAGGAGTATTTTATAGGCTACTTTTATTTTAGAACAAAAATTAGGGTTCTGCAAAAACAAAATTAAAACCAATGTAATGGTGAACAATATCCGATTGAAATAGGGAGCTATATATATTACTTAAAATAAAACATACGGCCTAAGCGCATGTCGCCACCATCAGGCACATCCGCTCTTAATATCACAAAGTAGTAGAATTACATTAAATTTATCATAGGTATTTCTTTACATGGAATACAGAATTATTAAGTTTTTGTAAACTCTGCAAACTGAACCAACACTTTTTTGTTAAATTCCAAGCCGACAAAGTAGTGGGTAACAGCTAGTATGGAATAAAAATATTGATATGCATGTGTTCTGCATCCTGTATAATTTAGTAAAAAAAAAATGGTTTCAGATCCAGAGATATAGAATAAAGAATTTTAAACAAATAATAAAAATAAATTTGAATGTTCATATTTTAAACTTTAAAATTTTTTCTGTAGACAAACATTTAAACCAGTATACATTTTATATTATGTTGAAAAAAGTTGAACAAAAAAAAATAGAGGTAAACCATACATACATACTTTTTGCCAAGGCAACATGGTACCCCAAAATTAATCAAAATATTGATATTTTCTTTTATTAGCTCAACATCGAATCATCGTAAATATGTGTAAAATAATGAGATATATCTGTATTATATATTTAAAAAATTTTTATACATGACAAAGCAGTAAATAATACATTTCAGATTGTTAAAAATAAAAGCTAGAAAAATAATGAATTTGTAACTAACATTCACAAAATGAACATAAATTTAATATCATGGTATAAATAGACATAAAACCTATAAAGTAATATTTCTTCATGCTGAATTTTAGTTCATATACTATTTCTCAAAACCCTAGAGGATTTCAAATTTAAAGCATTTTTGAGAATTTTCAAACAAAAAAAAATTAAGTGGTAGCAGCACAATGAAACTCATTATAATTAGTATAACATGAGGTACTTGAAAAAAAGAAAATATTCACATTTAAAAGAGCAGTAGTCTTCAAAATGTTTTCCACAGAACCCTAGGGTTCCCACAAAGCATACCCAGGGGTTCCACACGTCACAAAAAAAATTTAGAAGAAATAAATGTGTATGGGGGGGGGGGTAAAATGGATTAACGTTCTATATTAAGTTTATATAGTTACATGTGTCATTATATAAACTTAATGTGTATTCACATTAAAACTAAAAATTTTATTTATATATAATAACTTTATTTTGCAACACTTTTTAAACTTTTATTTTAATAAAAGAATATTAAAAATTTTTTTCTTTATATATATACTTCCAACTAGATTATGAATATTCTGTTCGTTACCATCTCGGGTTCCAAGAGATAATTTTATACTCATTACAGTTAGCACAATGTCTTGCAAAACTAAATAGTTTTCTAATGGAAAATGTCCCTTTTTGCATTTTTTGAAAAAACACCTAAAATGAAGGAGAGGAAACAACTTATCAACATATTCAATGCTTAAATCTAAACTTAAACACAAACGGCTTCTAAATTTTATGTTGCAAATTCACATAAAATACATTTAATTAAAAAACATTTTAATGCCATTCAGATCATTGTGTTTAAGTGAAATATATTTTCCAATGAAAGTTGCTACAAAAACAAAGTATAAAAACAGATTAGACTCGGAATATGTAATGCAATTAATCTCAATAGATCTAGACCGATAGTTTGCATGAAAAAAAGCAAGCCCATATCCCAGTTATCAAATATAATGCTTGGATAGGTGACACCAGGATCACAAATTAACATTATTACTGAGTAAATTATAAACATATTAGATTAGAATATTTTAATAATAAATGCAATACTTTTTTTTAATTGCCTTTACATAAAGTGCCTATAACCTGTAAATTTATTTTAAATGTTATTTTGAGACATATTTTTTGAAGTATGTATATGGAATGGGGTTCCCCACAAAAATACATTTTGTTCTAGGGGTTCCACAAAAGCACCTTCAAGTTCTAGAGGTTCTTTGAGTTGAAAAAGTTTGAAGACCACTGTTCTAGAGTATAAGCTTACATAAAATAAAATTCAAATACAAATTTTTACAGAATGTTTTAACAATACCATTTGTTTAACAAAATACATTTCTCCAATTTTTAGAATACAACATGTCTCAATATTTATAAAATTAAAATTTACCATAAGTTAAATAATTTTCATTGCATGAATGTTACAAAAAATGTAAAATCTTATTACAGGGTGGATTTCATTAAAAATTTTCTTCTCACTAAACTACAATAAAATATAAAGTCATTTTTTTATTGTGTCGTATGCGTCCGATGAAATGAAATTGTGTCCCCAAGCAGTAAAATTTTTTGTTCAAAGACTTTTTTTTAAAAAAAAGTTCAGACATACATTTTTGGATCATAGGACGAAAATTGGTAGTGAAGCCAATTTTCATTTAATTTCTAGAAAATCGACAAATTCTTTAAAAATATTAGATATTTAAAATATTCATACATCCAGTATTTCTTTGAAGATTATTTTCAGAAAAAAACTAATTCATTCTTAGAATTTTTTAATGAATGCCATGCTGATGAACTCCCCCCCCCCCCTTCTTCAAAGTAAAGTACAAATTTTGTTACACAGAAACGAATTCTTTTCAAAACTATTATATATATATATATATAAATTCAATATAAAATTAAAAAACAATATAGCTTTTCAACTTATAACACGACATTTCTTCAAGACACATCAAGATATTTTCACTTTGCAAACAATGCTTAGTGAAACAAACACGGCTTCCGTTCATAATACACAACAAAGAATCGTTTCAAATCCAACACGGCTGCCAGAAACCCATTTCTCCTGCGTTCTAGAATAGACTCGTCCAAACGCATGCGCAGTAAAAACTCCCATTGGCAGCCGTGTCGAATTTGAGACGCTAGTGTCGTACGTACAGTTCTTTTTTTACGCTCTCCGGTTATTTGAATTTTTTCATGTAAGTTTTTGCTTCATTATTCCTTTTTAAAATTATTTTTATTTGTATTTTGTTAAGATTCATTGCCTTTCATAGTTTCTATTATTTTTATTTTATTTTTCTGTTGGTTGCAAATTACACGTGGTTGGTTTTACGCCTAACTTTTATATATGGGTATGTTTTCCTGTTATGTATAAAATTTCTGCTGAACAGGGGATGGTTGGATTCATGAAATATATTTAACCCTAATTTTGCTGGTCCTAATTCAGCAACAGCTTTAGAAATCAAAATAGTGTCTTCATTTTAGTCTATTGACTCTTTTGGTTTCTTACATTTTAAAGTTCTAATTCTGTTCCATGTTACATACACGCTTAGTTAATTGTTCTACAATAGACTTTTCCATCATTTTTAAAGTTGTGTTTCTTGAAATCTGGTTTATATCTTCTAGCTTTGTTAGTGATATAATTTTGTATTATCAATTTTATTATGCCATGTATTTCTTTCATTTTATGTTACTATATATATATATATATTAAATGATATTTCATATAAAAATTAGTTACAAATAGTTTTATAGTGTGAAGTACCATATATTATAAATAAAATATTATACATAATATAAAATTATCTGTAACATATATATTATTTTTAAATAAATTATTTTATGTAAAAATAATAAAAATAATGTCTTTTTTATATATTATCAATTTAATTATTTTATTATTATATAAAATATTTAATAAGTTCTTTTTTAATGAATTTCCTTTTAAAAAATAATTAAATGATTTGGAAAAATATTCATCGCGTCATTGCTTTACTGGAGGTAATCAAAACTTAATTGCATAAAAGCAAAGAATATGAATTTTGACGGCTATTTTCTGCGAATTCACTGGCCATTCGGCGCTAAAACAATGAGGGTTGAACACCCTAATACAGTATTACTATTACACCAAGTCTCGTCCCAAAATAAATTTCCCTAGTCTTACCCTCCCTTCGTTAGATATGTAAAACCAAAAGCAAGTACATGCAATTTTTCTGTCTTCAAACAATTAAATCTCTCCTGCAATGGCATTCAATAATTTATAAAATAGTTGTACATTAATCTTTGAAGCTATCTTTCAGATGTTTTCGTAATTCCGTAGTTCTGAAGATGTTTATCAAATAAGGCCCATTATAAATTTATCAACTTCCATCCTCTCAAATATTGACAAATTTGTAGAGCAGTGCAGAGTGCCACTGAGAATTGTACCATGTGCCACACGTGGAACGCTTGCCATAGGTTGCCTACCTCTGATCTATACCAAAAAAAAAAATGTGCATTTGCGATGTGGAAAGACAAAATGGCTCAAGCGAGTGAATTTTGGAATATCGAAACTATGGGTCCTGATGGTGTGCACTTCAAAGAGATTTTTTTAAATTCAATTTTTGAGGAATTCGACTCCGTCGTAGTGATCCGTTACTAACGAGATTTGCAGATATCGACTCACAAGTGGGGGAGGGGGTTAAAAGGTCGCTATGGATTTTTTAAAAAATCCCGGTTTTGAACTATTAAACGTGTTAAGCATGCTTCTTTCCTTGAATATGTCCGTTAAGAGAGAACGGGTTTTTCAAAAACAATCAAAGTTTTTAGGATTACGGGGGCATAAAAAATATACTTACATTTTAGAAATTCCTGTCAATTTTAAATCAAGAAACGAGATCTGTACGCAGGGACGTCTTAAGGCATGGGCCCGGGCCCAGGGTCTCGCCTTTAAGTGGGGGCCTCCTTTCGTTCTCGACTTTGTTTCAATAAGATCATGATTTGGATAATTTTAAGGGTCAAATATTATTCCCATACATATTCTCCAAAAAAAACCCCAGGGAATTTCAAACTGCATGTCAATTAAAAAAAGGGGGTAATACTGCATTATTATGGGATGACCGTTGTCCATGTCTAGGCCTAGGTCTAATATCATAAATAATCATTCCTCTCATTTAGTCGAAATGCTGCCATCGGTCGAACCAGTTTATGGCTAGGTTTTTGAGATTGTGAGACGTGCACATTTATTTGTATAAAATTACCATTTGAACGAATATTTAACAATGTATGTTATATATTGTCTACTTTTAAATATTTCAGGTAGGGCTTATCTTTGCATAAGGGCCCAGGGCCTCAAAGGTCTTAAGATTTTTCTGGGCCCAGGGCCTCAAGGAATCTTAAGACGTCCCTGGTTGTACGAATAATTTTTTATGCAACCATAAGCTTAATGCTAGGAATTAGATAACAATAACCTAAAAACGGTAGATGGACATACAGCAGCCAGAAATAAACCGGGAAGAAAGTGGTTATATGCATATAGAGAAGCATATAACAATGTGACTAAGAAAAATAATATTTCGATCCATTGACTCCAATCTGTATTTCATATGTATTTATTCAATTCCTACCATTAGTTCACACTCTCCCTATTTTTTTAAAATCTTTTATTTAACTTACAATGTATGTATGTATGTAATTTGTTCGGGTGGAATCTTGCAACTCAATTTTGAAGCTGATATCTTCACCACATTGAGCTGAAATTTTGTATACACGTTTAGTTTGGATGAGTGGAAGAAAACATATTTTAAGATATATGTGAAATATTCTTCATAGTACGCAGAATGTACTTATTAAAAGCAAACATTTAAGGTTTTTTGTGTTCAAAAATTATAAAATAAAAAAAGGTGAGTAAAATTTTAAACCGGAGATTAAAATAAAAATCTTCCATTTTCGCGCGTTCTGTTAATTATTATGCTTAGTTACATGCAGTTAAAAAATGGGCTTTTTTGGGGAAAATTTTGGTCAAAAAAATTGACCGCTTAAGAGGTTAATCTATGAAGCTCAGACAAAAAATAATTATAGAATCAGAAAGATAATTTATTTCGTCCCGATACGATATAATGTTTTTTACAAAATAATATTTGTATTCTTTACGATTTTTTTTAAATAAGTCAAAATCGATGCGTTTTTATGAAAATAATGTCTAAATCAACGCGCATGAATTTTTTTTGTTTAAATGAATCGACATTCCGTACTAAAACAGCTCATGATTTGCTCTTTTAGAATCAGTAAATTAAATATAAAATGTCGAAAATTTTTTTTTACGATTTTTCAAAAAATACTCAACATTTTAATATTTAATAACTTCGTCATTTATGAAGAAAATCTCATAAAACTTTTTTTCGTGTGTAGGATAATATTACCCAAGATCTGTACGAAGATTGAAAGAATTGCTTAAAATTTACGGATTTAAGAAAAAATTGTGTTTTTCGTCTAGTACCCTTTTTGCGAGAATTCATTTAGCTCGACTGTTCGAAAATAACCGGCTAACACCTAGCAACAATGATGCGTTGAATGAGATGAACAGACTAAGAAATCTGTCCAGTGATAAATAAAAGTAAAAAATAAATTAAAAGTAAAAAAACTTTTTTAAAAATAAGCTTTTATTTAAACGGGCTAAAAAGAATAAAATAAATTTTTCTTTAAAATTTTTTTACTATCAATTTATAACGTCATTACACAATTTATATGATATAAAAGCTTGTCGCGAGATTTACCTCTGCAGATAAACAAGTAAATTAAACAACTTGATATGATTGATTTCAATTTTTTAAAATTTTCAAACTAAGTAAATAAGAGTGCTTTAATTTCGCGACAAGCTTTTATATCATACTAGCTTTCATGACCTGGCGTTGCACGGGCTTATACCGAGGGTATAACTTAATCCCCATGTTAATTTCCTCCTTTTATTCTAACGCCAACACTTTTGTGGGGTTTCACGCGTACGATGTGAGTGAATGTCCCGTGAGTGCGTGTCATGGCTTTGTTGCTTAACATTTTCCCTTCTCTTCACAAATTCTCGATCCTAGTACCACTGAAGACCCGCAGTGTAGGGGAGGGATGCACGTAAAATATGTCGAGAGCACAAACGTCTTTCCGTTGGTGTGGTGGTGTAGTTAGGAGAGGGCCGCCAGCTCAGGTGTCGTCCACGTCACTTGACCATGGTTCAAAATTACGTGGACCGTCCCCAAAAGGCCTCGTGTAGCTGAACAGTGGGACGTTAATATTCACTCAATCTTCACAAATTCAGCACTTCCAATATTATTTTCCGAAATTACTTTGATTTCTTTGTTTCTTTCCTCTCCGCTTAGCCCGGCGTTGCACGGGCTTTTACCGAGTGAATAACTTCACCCTCATGGAAATTTCGTGTTTCCCTCAGGCCGATAGCACCTGTGTGTGCGTGTGTGTGTGTGTGCGTGCGATGTGAGTGATTTCTTTAACAATGTCATAAAAACTCCCTTTTTCGAAATTTGTTCTTGCGTTGGTGTGGTGTGGTAATTCTTAAAGATGGGTGAATGCTCAGGTGTCGTCCTCGTCACTTGAGCATGGTTGAAAATTTCGAGGTCCGTCACCAAAAACCCTTGAATAGGCAAACAGTGCGAATTTAAAAATCACCCACTCACTTTCCAATTCTTTCCTTTTCCTAAGTGAATAACTTCATCCCCATGGAAATTTCGTGTTTCCCTCAGGCCGATAGTACTTGTGTGTGCGTGTGTGTGTGTGTGCGTGCGATGTGAGTGATTTCTTTAACAATGTCATAAAAACTCCCTTTTTCGAAATTTGTTCTTGCGTTGGTGTGGTGTGGTAATTATTAAAGATGGGTGAAAGCTCAGGTGTCGTCCTCGTCACGTGAGAATGATTGAAAATTTCGAGGTCCGTCACCAAAAATTTTTGAATAGGCAAACAGGGTGAATTTTAAAATCACCCACTCACTTTCCAATTCTTTCGTTGCAAATTTATTTCCCGGAACGGAAAATGTAGTCTTTTTAAAAATAGTTGTATGCTGAAAAAAAGACAGAAAGTATAAATTTTTCAAGTTACAAAATTTCACTACTATTTTAATTCTTGGAGTAAAATTGTGAAGATTTTTTAAATATTCGACACGGGGGAAAAAGTTTCATGCAATTACCTTTATAAAAGAAGAAATTATTAAATGATTGATTTAAGTATTTTGAGTGTTTTATTAAAATTTGTTCAAAAAAGTTTTTGGCTTTTTTTTTAAATCACTGATTCTAAAAGTTTTAAATTGAAAATTTCGAAGTCTGTCGCCAAAAAACTCTGGAGTTGGTGAACAGTGCGACTTTAAAAATCCCTCACTCACATTTCAATTCTTTCGTTGCAATTTTTTAGGCCCCGGAAACGAAAATGTAGCTTTTTTTAAAAATAGTTGTATGTTGAAAAAAGACAGAGAAGTAGAAATTTTTAAAATTACAAAATTTCACTACTATTTTAAATCTTGAAGTAAAATTGTGAGGATTTTTGGAAATGTTCGACACTCGGAAAAATAGTTTCATGCAATTATCTTTACGAATGAAGAATTTATTAAATGATTGATTTAAGTATTTTGAGTGTTTTATTAAAATTCGGTCAAATAAGTTTTCGGCTTTTTATTTTTTAAATCACTGATTCTGAAAGTTTTAAAAATCATTTTTATTTAAACGCAACGATATTGATTCATATGAGAAAAAATCATAAAATATGCAAAACATCATTGTTTTGTAAAAAAAAAAAGTTGTTTTTTTCCTATTAAATTCTTTAAAGAAATATAGTTTTGGGCATTTTATTTTTTTAATCATTGATTCTAAATGATCAATGACTTTTTTAAAAATCATTTTCATTTAAATGCATCCATATTTATTCATTTTAGAAGAAATCATAAAATAGGCAAAGTATTATTATTTTGAAGAAAAAAATCCGAATCGTGACAAATAAATGATGTTTGGTATTTAATTTATTCAATCACTGATATTAAAAGAGCAAAGTATGAATCTTTTTAGTTCAGATGGTTTACTTATCATAGTTATAAGAAATCCTTATACGTAACGATTGAAAAAAATTTCGATTAATGATTTACAGAAAACAATTCTTTCAACAAAGAAAACGTTCTGATATAATATATTACGAAAAACCAAGCATGTTCATTATTTTAACAATAATTATTTTCTTCGAGCTTAAAATAATACAAAGGGTTTGTGTGTATGTGTGGTATTTTCATTTGCCAATGAATCGTTATATACTGGTAGCTAAAGTATAGTCCAGAAAACTATAATCTATCGTTTTATCCAGAAAAAAACAGATTATACAGTGTTGTCATTACATAATTAATCTAGTAATGAATAACGGAAAAAATATTGCAACAGCAAGTTTGACCTTGGCTACTGAGCATTAAACACAGGAAGAGAAAATAATAATAATAATGATTCTCGCGCATGCGCAAAGCCTTTAGAATGTCTTTAAAGTTTTCATTATTTTTGAGGACTCAATTTTTAATTGAAAATTCCAAGTTTTCACATATTGATTGGAAACAACAATAATTTTTGAAGAAAAAAGGTTACAAAAATAATGCTTATATTATTTCTCGCAAAAACTTTATTTTACGAAAATCACAAAAAAAATCTTTAAAATCCGTAATTTTTAAGCGAACTCGACACACGGGAAAAAATTTCATGCAATTTTTTTTTTTCAATGAAGATATTATTAAATGATTGAGAAAGTATTTTGAGTGTTTTATTACAATTCGTTCAAAAAAATTTTCCGCTTTTTATTTTTTAAATCACTGATTCTGAAAGTTTTAAAAATCATTTTTATATAAACGCAACGATATTGATACATATGAGAAAAAATCATAAAATATGCAAAACAGCATTGTTTTGTAAAAAAAAAAAGTTGTTTTTTTCTATAAAATTCTTTAAAGAAAGATAGTTTTTTCCCGGAAACGAAACTGTAGCATTTTTAAAAATAGTTGTATGCTGAAAAAAGAACAGAAAGTATAAATTTTTCAAATTACAAAATTTCACTACTATTTTAATTCTTGAAGTAAAATTGTGAGAATTTTTTGAAATATTCGACACGGGGGGGGGGGAAGTTTCATGCAATTACGCATTATTTTAAAGTAAACTATAAGTTTTATGAAAGAGAAATGAACAAAATCGAATTGTTGAAAAAGATAGAAATTACTTTGAATGATTAAAAATCAGAAAAAAACCTTTTTGAAGGCAAAAAAAAAAAAAAAAAAAAAGTACATTAAACTAACAGAGGATCATGTTAAAATAAGTATTTATCAGTAAAATTAATTTACGTGGGAAAAATTAGCAGAAATGAAAAAAAGAGAACCGCGGATTCGAACTCGCAGCAACACGATCCGTTTTGCGGTGTAAATGAAGCGAAGCGCTACCCGACTGAGCTACCCAGACCCGTAGCGATAAATGAAAATAGGCAATAATAATGAATGGGAGGTTCAAATTGAAATTAATTTTTAATTGGAGGGAATCCACAGGATATTCGCATAACAATTGAAAGATTTCGATTCACGATTACATTTAAATGTATTGCAAAAAATTTATTGATTTTTGATATTTTAATAAAAAGCAATTAATAATAAAGAATATATAATATGAACATAGCTTTTTTTCTCCTAAGGTATTTATGCAAAAAAAAGTTTCGAAATGGGCAAATTCTTCGATTTTATTATGAAATTATATGTCAAAAAAAATAAAAGAAATATACATTAGGCATTATTTTAAAATAAACTATAAGTTTTATGAAAGAAAACAAAAATTTTGATACTGATAAATATTTTAAATGAATCTCAGAAATGCATTGAATGCATTTTTTCATCTTAATCTGACATATATAATTGAAGAAAGTGGTTATATGCATATAGAGAAGCATATAACAATGTGACTAAGAAAAATAATATTTTTCGATCCTTTGACTCCAATCTGTATTTCATATGTATTTATTCAATTCCTACCATTAGTTCACACTCTCCCTATTTTTTAAAAGCTTTTATTTAATTTACAATGTATGTATGTATGTATGTATGTGTGTATGTAATTTGTTCGGGTGGAATCTTGCAACTCAATTTTGAAGCTGATATCTTCAAACCATTGAGCTGAAATTTTGTATACACGTTTAGTTTGGATGACAATGCATGTTTTGACCATTTATATTCCGATATTGCAATTAATTAAAAATGTTATGAAGTTTTGGGTGCCAACTTCAAATATGTCTGCATTGTTGTAATAATGTTATTGTTACAACAATGACAAAAGTTGGCGTCGAAAATCGGTTTTCAGTCAAACTGGAATTTCATAACGTTGCGCTATTGACTGTATTAATTAACTTTGTAAAAAAAATAATTACATTTCTACAACGTTTGCAATTTTTTTACAAATTTCTATGTATTTCCTTGGATTTAAATTCAAAACAAAAAAAGTAGAGCTATTTTTCAAGTAGATTGGTACATTGTATACCTTTCTCAACGCTGCCAAGTTTAATTGAGATGGAGAGTATTGTAGAAATTCTTTAAAAAAATTAACTAACTTTAAGCTTGAAACTCAGACAAAAAATAATTACAGAATCGGAAAGATCATTTATTTCGTCCCGATGCGGTGTAATGTTTTTTACAAAATAATAGTATTTGTATTTCTAACGATTTTTTTAAATGAGTCAAAATCGATGCGTTTTTATAAAAATAATGTCAAAATTGTTGCGTAGGAATTTTTTTTTTGTTTAAATGAATCGACATTCCGTACAAAAACAGCTCATGCTAAGTTCTTTTAGAATCAGTCATTTAAAAAATAAAATGCCAAAAACATTTTTTTTTTTTACTATTTTTCAAAAAATTCTCAAAATTTTAATTAAACATTTAATAACTTTGTCATTTATGAACATAATCTCATAAAAAGAATTTTCGTGTGTAGAACAATTTTACCCAAGATCTATACGAAGATTGAAGAAAATTGCTTAAAAATTACGGATTTAAGAAAAAAGTTGTGTTTTTCGTCTTGTACCCTTTATGCGAGAATTCATTTAGCTAGACTGTTCGAAAATAACCGGCAAACACCCAGCAACAATGATGCGTTGAATGAGATGAACAGACTGAGAAACCTGTCCAGTGATAACTAAAAAGTAAAAACTAAATTAAAAGTAAAAGAACTTTTTTAAAAACAAGCTTTTATTTAAATGCGCTAAAAAGAATAAAATAATCTTTTTCTTTAAAACTTTTTTTACTATCAACTTATAACGTCATCACACAATTCATATAATATAAAAGCTTGTCGCGAGATTAACCTCTGCAGATAAACAAGAAAATTAAATAACTTGATCAGATTGATTTTAATTTGTAAAAATTTCAAACTAAGTGAATAAGAGTACTTTAATCCGCGACAAGCTTTTATATCATATGAATTGTGTGATGACGTTATAAGTTGATAGTAAAAAAAGTTTTATAGAAAAAGTTTATTTTATTCTTTTTAGCGCATTTAAATAAAAGCTTGTTTTTAAAAAGTTTTTTTACTTTTAATTTATTTAAAACTTGTAGTGAATGACACTTGATGATTAATTCAAAAATTAAATTTTATTTTTTTTAAAATTTATTCTGCGTTATTTCTGACAAAGTTAGAATTAGCCGTAGTAAATGGCACCAGTAAGTTTTTTTCTAACGAAATTTTTATTGGCTTCAAATACATTTATTTAAACTTATAGTGGATGGCACTTGGTGTTAACACAGTTTTTTCAAATTTAAATAAATTTAATTAACTAAAATAAAAGTTTTCTTCGTTGACCTTAGTAGGAATTCACTTAATTTTTTTTTATATTACTTCTGATATTCTTCTTTTCATTATTGCAACATACTCAAGCTTTTTTTTTTCCCCCATTCATTTTGCATTTTTAAAGAAATAATTTATCCGTAAAGGTATATTTTGCATATGTTTAACATGCACATTTCTATCAACGAAAACAATCAATTTTGTTTGACATATTATTAAGTAACGGTACATGATATACGTCTGAAATTTATCACATGTCAATTGATTCCTCCTGCTGAAGCTCAATGAATAACACAGGCATGATTTCAATTGAATTACTATAGTACATTTCTTTCTCTATTTCACAAAATTTGTCTTTTGCAATACTTCTATCTTTCAACAGAATTTTTCTCACGAAAGTGTCGTTTAACGCTTGTACAATTCGCTAATTTTACTCGTTTTTTCTTTTGCTTACAAAAAAAAAATCCTTCAACTTATTTTAAATCCAGTCTGATGTGTTATCAAATCTCTGAGTTGAAATTACTTGATACTCAGACGGCTTGAACTTCAAATACAAGCTCAGAAAAAAATTTTCGTTTAAAATCAGAAGAAAAAACAAATGGGTGATGATTCGAAGAAAAAATCACATGATTGACCTTTCTCCTGCTAACTGTCACGTGATCGCTTTCACAATGTCGAGAAACGTTATAAAACGAGTAAAAAAATAAAAAGGCATACAGGTTTTTCCACGAGAAAAATCACGCGGAGCTCTGTTAATACCCCATAACTCTCAACTGATGTAATTAGAATTTAAGAAAAGAAAAAATTTTCTTTTAGTTGGCGATGAAATAAATGCCTTTTTTGAATTTGGAATTAAGGGTATCCGACTACTTGCGACAACTTTTTTTTAAAAAAAATGGAGACAAACGGATTTTTTTGTGTTTTTTAGATTTGTTTTGTACATTTTAAGAAAAATATGCAAAAATTGAGAAGAAAAAAAGAAATTATTATTACTATAAAATGGGAAAAAATTGGTAAAAATTTACAAAATATATATATATATATATATATATATATTTCTATAAACGGAGCCCATTTTGTACCAAAAGTTTATGAACAAATTTTCAATTCTGAGGTGTTGCTATGTTATCCATTTTTGAAATAACCTTCAGGATAAGAGATATTTTAATTTTTCAAAAACTAGAGCACACTTTATCTTAGTTATTATATGAAATTGCTTTAAAAAAACAGGGATTATATTAACATAAGGGACTGTAAATTTTGTAATAAAACAGTGATTGATAAATTTTAAGGTTAAAACATTTCTACTATTATACAAAACATACACAAAAAATTTCAGTTAATTATTTTCAAAACTTTTCAACAATCGCTGTGATTGAGCATTTTCAAAAAAACACATTTCGAGTAAAACGCATTTTAAAGTATGACATCTTGGTTAAAGTAATGACATCTACTTTTACTAAAACACTTGCAGTTTTTGTTCTAATGAACGGAAAATAATAAACTTGGTATTTTTATAAATCTAATAAGATGGCCTATAAAATAAAATCATAAAAAAAATTTGTCAATTTTTGGCAAAATTTCAATTTACATTATTTTTTAGGGGAAAATAAATCCTCAAAAGTCAATTCTGTAACGAATCCTCTTCATGAAAAGACTGTTTTAAATTTTCAGAGTATTATTATTTTTATTTATTTTTGTATTTACTCATTTTATTTATTTATCCATAACTTCAAGTTATTGATAAAGGAATGTGTAAAATTTATTATGATTTCCAAATACCTTTTGCTTGAGTGAGTGATTTTGGGGTTTATTGGCGCAAGAGCCGATTTCGGCTATACTGCGCCAAACATTTGTTTTAATATCTGTGGTCTAGACGGGAAGAGAGAAAGAAAGAATGAATTGAATGACAAGAAAGAGGGTCGAAAATAGAGAAGGATCACTAGGGTATCCTGGGTTCGTGAAGCCCGTGTTTACCAAAGACAGTAAACCCCTTGGAAAAAGGAAAAGATCACTAGGGCACCTCGGGATTGTGACACCCGAACTCACCTATAGAAGGTGAGCCCCCTGAGGGGACCTTTTGGTTGAAGTGGCGCGCTTATCCGGTAGGATAGAACCACAGGTACCTTTGGATCCGAAGCCGAGTAACTTATCCACTACACCAAAATGATCACCATGGTGCGGAGGTAGTTACTGGCTTATATAGATGGTACCGCTACATACTCCCCCACCAGTGAGTCGGTGGATAGGCGAACGAACGATGTATGTGTGAAATCGAGCGTGTTTGCTGCTGCGTCACTAGTTGTGACGGCTTTTGCTGGTTGCGTCATTCGTGCGTGACGGCTTAAGGATTGCATTTGCGATGGATAGATGGCGCCACGACAGTTCAGAAGCTTGCGTTTTTCTGATTTCAGCCAGGGTCACCAATGAAGTGGCACGCTTATCCGGTAGGATAGAACCAGGTACCTTTGGATCCGAAGCCGAGTAACTTATCCACTACACCAAAAGGATCACCATGGTGCGGAGGTAGTTACTAGCTTATATAGATGGTACCGCTAGATGCTCCTAAGAATTATACCGTAAAATCCGGCGTACATAACGCTCACCTAAGCTTTCAAACAGTATTTTTTTAATTTTTAGGTATATTCGTCGTATATAACACTCATACACTTTACTACGAAGCTACCTGAAATGTGGGTATGCAATGTTTTTATGTTTTGAAGTCATTGATTCGAATTTTTGAAAAAATAGCATATACTCCTAGAACTGCAACGTAAGTTCATAAGAAATGCCATTTCTTTTAAATAAAAAGTATTTAGATCAGGGGGTAGCTAGCGCCGTATCAATGATACGGCGCTAGTATGTATATATAGGTATGTAAATATATATATAGGTCAGCTAGACTCAAAATTTTTTCAATGTAAAAAAAAAATCCTTCTGTCGAAATATCTCTGTGGTTAAAAAACACTTTGATAGAAACATTTTTTTATGAAAAACTATATCAAATCATAAGAGACTACTACTTCTGACTCATAAGAGACTACTACTACTAAATCATAATACTGGCCAACACCTTAGTAGTCATGGTAACGAACTCGTGGTCGGTGTGTCATGAATTCGAGCCCTTGTGCCTATGAAGACCCGCCGTGCACAAGGGCTGATGCACGTTCAATCTGTCGAAGCTCAATGTCCTCCCGTGACGTGGTGTGGTAAATAAGAGAAGAGGGTGCCAACACAGGTGTCGTCCTCGTAACTTGCCCGTGACTCAAAATTACGAGGTCCATCGTCATTAGCACTGGTGTATCTTCATACTGAGACATTAGTTAAACACTCACTCATATAGCATATTACACAAAAATTCGCAATTTTGAATAAAATCTCTAATCTAAATTTTAATAACCAGCATTTTAAAAAACTTATTCAACTTCTTTTTTATGGATAAATTCCACCTCTTCTTTTATTACAATAAAAGTAGAACAAATAAAATCTAAACTAAAAAAAAAAACATGTTTAGCAGTGGTAACTATATAAGCCAGAAACAGCCTCCGGACTGCAGTGATCATTTTGGTCCAATGGTATGTTACGTGTTTACGGATCTAAAGGTACCGAGTTCTCTCCTTCTCATTGGTGACCTTGACTCTGAACTGAAAAAAACGCAACCTTCACACAGCTGTCGTGGTGCCATCTACCCGCTGCAAGAGCAACCAAAGCCATCAGACACCCTTGATGCAGCAAAAAAAAAGCCGTCAAGATCCACTTGATGCAGAAAACAAAGACGTCAGACACACTTGACGCAACAGCAACAACTCACACTCTCACTGTAACCACTATATCGTTCGTTCGCTATCCACCGACCCGGGTAGTGTGTTCCGGTGGTACCTATTTAAATCAGTAACAGCCTCCAGATTGAAGTGATCATTTTGGTCCTGTAGTATGTTACGTGCTTACGGAACCAAAGGTACCGAGTTCTGTCCTTCTCACATGTATAAAATAGTTACATTACTTTTTTTAATGAATTTTACAAGGAGTAGGTCATGGCCAGTGTGCGGACACAGGAATTTTCAAGGGGGAGTGGGGTCCAGGATCGAAAATCCACTATTCTCGTATCTGACTCCAATATGCCGCCCAACTCATTCTTTTGATTTTGTCAATATTCGGGAACAAAAAACAGTAAAAATTAATTATTAAGTAATTAATTAGCATTAATTAATAAAATTAGTTATTAATAACAAATAATTAAATTTTACGTACTATATACATAGGATTATAATCAATCGAAAGAAAAGTCAAGGTCTTTGGAGGGATGTCTGGATTCGGCACCCCCCCCCTTGTGTGCGCCGTTAGTCATGGTAACTACGAGAGATGTCAAAATTTCTTTCAACCAGTCGGCGCGTAAAGTACAACCCCGCAAACCCCACATCGCGGGGGGCCCAAAGTTCTAGGAGGCCCAAAGTCTGGCTGATGCCAAGTACGTATTTGGATTGGGGCCCAAAGCCCGACTTTGAATGGGGGAAGGGGCCTAATTTTCTTCGTTACGCTGCTGATTTCAACAACAAGCTAAGCAATTTAGTTCTTATAATATATTTTAAAAAAGAACACTTCTCCAAACCAATGTCGAACTTAAAAAGTATTCTAAGATTTAACTAAGAAATATGTGATAATTAAAATAATAAAGTTTTAGTCTTTGAAATAAATTAGATGGCAATATAAAAATTAGTTTATTTATAAGATTATATCGTCTATATATTTTACTTTAAGAAAATAATTTATCTATAACGATGGCCTCAGATTTCGAATTTTATTTGAATAATAATTTTTTTATTCTCTTAACTGATTTGTAATAGATTAACGTACGTTATTAATATTTTTCGTGTACATATTTGGTTGTTTCAGGTATAGATTTCTTTCTGTTGAAGATTTTAATCAGAATATCTTGGTAATAGTATTAGCAATGCTATTTTTAAAGTGTAAAATGGATATTTAATATGAAAAATGTTCGAAAATAATACAAAATACAAATTGTTTTCAGCTTCCAATATTCATTTTTTTTTCTTTTACTGAATATTTCTGAAATATAGAAAAAAACTAAAGAGAAAATGTACAGAAAAAAAAAAAAAAAAAAACAATAATTTTGGAAGCAATGTTACTCTAATTCCTTGACATACAATTTTTTTTCCCTCCCATAGAAATGTTTTATAAGTCTAATAATTTTGCCAAAAGGTCAAATCTAGTTTACGTAATCTAATTTCAAATTATCTGGTATTAATTTTATTTTTTCCCTTATGAAAGTTAGAAAAGATTATCCTGAACATAATTAAGCACACGATTATCTGTTATGTAACAAAATATTTGATTTAGGACTTCGAATAAGAAGCCCAAATAAGAAAAATATTTTTTCCACATGAAAATAAATTTGACTTATACGCTAATTCACAAACATATGAAATATCTCATAATTAATAGTTAAATTGGTCCACACGAGTAAATAAAAAGTAAATAGTCAAAAATTTCATTAATAAGTCTACAAGAATTACAATTATTTGTTAATTCCTATGCATCATTGAATCTGGCAATAAAATATAAGAAGAAAATATTGTACCAAATTCTTTCATTTATCGTTTGTACAAAAGCTTCTAAGTCTTCTCGGAAATTTTAAATTACATTACATGTGGATTGCTTCTTAAATTAACTATTAACCTTTAAACTTGTTCAAAATTGCTTTTTGAATTTGGCTTAAAATGAAAAATTAGAGCTTATCTACGGCAAACACAAAATTCCAGTTTTTCATTAATCAGTTCTTTAAAAATGTAAAGCAGTTCGTTACATGAAAAACAGGATAAACATAACTCCATTTCATTATGATTCTTCAGGAGTCCAAATAAATTCACTGAAATTATAAGAAAAAAAAGTTCAGAATATAAATACACATTGAAAGTAAATATTTTAAAACAAAGTACTTAAGCAATGAAAAGGAGAAATAAATTAAAAATGCATCGTCTTATTTAAAAAATAATTTTGCGGTTTTTTAAAGGCTTTTTTAATAATTCCTTTAAAAAATATTTGGTAAAAATTACTTCTTTCAATATTATGCTAGTATATTTCATAATGTTGCATAACCTTTAGCTGAAAACAATACAGTGGACCCCAAAAGTGTTCGTACACTTGCAATTTCCCATAAGATTTAATATTTTCGACAAATAAAAATTAATATATTGGAATTGGAATTTTTTAATGATATCTGCAACTTATTCTTAATAGAAAGACAATCATTTTTTTAAAAAATGATATTACTATTATTTTTAAAAATTAACAATCAAAAAGCTATTGAAAAATTACGCCACAAAAGTCTTCGTACACCTAACAAAAATCTCAACTTAGCTTTAAATATTGTATTTCTTTCTTACTTTAGTACTTAGTAGGATATCTTTTAGTGTATACAATAACTTTTAAATGTTTTGGTGTAGATTTAATCAGTTTTTTTGTAATTTCTGCATCGGTTTTCCTCCATGCTTCTATTATTATTGTTTTTACTTCCCATTATGTGTTTATATGTCATGTTTTATTTTTTTTAAATCAAATTCTCACCAAATATGTTCTACTGGGGTAAATAAACTGACTGAGGAGGTTTTTTTCAGAATTTTGGACAGTTGTAGAGACACCAGCGGCGTACATTGAGAGCAGACGCTTGGCGTCATTATCCTGTTAAAAAATAAAGTAGTCTCCTATATCCAAATTTTCGCCGGATAATTTAAAATTTCACTTTAAAATATTTAAATAGAACTGATGATTCACAATACCATAAAAAAATACCAAATTATCAAATTTTGAGGCCGATTTACACCTTCACGTAAGAACTTCTCCACCTCCATGCTGAAGCATGGAGGTGGAGTTCTTGTTACATTTAAATTCATGGGATTAAATTCCTCAATTTTTTCATTTACAAACTCTTATATGCCCATCAGAACCAAAATTGTTTAATTTTCCGTCATCCCAATTAATTTGCTGTCAATTCTGAAACTTAATCCCTAGAATCAAATCGGATCAATGAACCATGGAGATGGAAATGTTCTTGCGTAGAGGTCTAAATCGTCTCAAAATTAAGTAATTCGGTATTTTTTTATGGTATTGTGAATCATTAAATCTATTTAAATATTTTAAAGTGAAATTTAAATTATCCGGTGAAAATTTGGATATAGGAGACTACTTTATTTTTTTAACAGGTTAATGACGCCAAGCGCTCTGCTCTCAATGTACGCCGCTGGTGTCTCTATAACTGTCCAAAATTCTGAAAAAACCACCTCACTCAGTTTATTTAGCCCAGTAGAACATATTTGATGAGAATTTGATTAAAAAAAAATAAAACGTGACATATAAACACATAAGGGGAAGTAAAAACAATAATAGCAGAAGCATGGAGGAAAACCGATGCAGAAATTACAAAAAACTGATTAAATCTACACCAAAACATTTAAAAGTTATTGTGGACACTAGAAGATATCCTACTAAGTACTAAAGTAAGACAGAAATACAATACTTAAAGCTAAATTGAGATTTTTGTTAGGTGTACGAAGACTTTTGTGGCGTAATTTTTCAATAGCTTTTTGATTGTTAATTTTTAAAAATAATAGTAATATCATTTTTAAAAATATAATTATGTCATTCTATTAAGAATAAGTTGCAGATATCATAAAAAGATTACAATTCCAATATATTAATTTTTATTTGTCGAAAACATTAAATTTTATAGGAAATTGCAAGTGTACGAACACTTTTGGGGTCCACTGTATGTGCATTGAATATCAAAATTGTAATATATGGATATAATGGCCCCAATTTCGTTTCATAAAACAAATTACAACACATTTTTGGAAAAAAAGGAAAAAGGTCACATTTTATAGTTTATTCCTTAAATTTTAAGGATAAAAGATTATTCCTTATATTTTAAGATATAATTTTTCCCCCAACGTTTCTTTCTTATAACTTTACAGCAGCAGGTTTAATATAAACTTCAAGTGTTTCTCAAATAAGAAAAAATTTCTTTTTTGTCTTTAATTCTTTTCAGTTTGCCTTGCGTCGAGAATATCAGAAATTTTAACCTGCATATACTGCCGTTAAATAAATATATTTTTGGTACTTACGTATTAGCGCAAACTATTGGCAACATTATGTGAAACGAAGCACCTGGTTGCAATTCAGCCCGTCCGATTCATATAAAATCGAGGTTGCCAACTTGTCGAATTATTAATAGAGTTGGCGATTGTTGTGATAATACGTAAGTACCCAGTATTTTTTTCCAATTTAAATAATTTTATCAGGTTATAATAAATATTTTTAGGTACTTACGTATTATTGCAACAATCGCGAACTCTTTTAACAACTTCCAAATTGGCAAACCCGATTTCCTATGAGTTGTACGAGCTGAATTGGCAACTACGTGCTTCGTTTCATATAATCTCGCCAATTGGTTGCGATAATACATAAGAACCTATTTTTATAGTACACGTATCAAATAGAGATAATTTACTTAAGATATATTTAAATTATCACATACCTGTCTTCATCAATTTGGTAGTTCCAACTTTGCAACATCAACAAAATCAACAATGTAGCTGTAAAGGCGAAGGCGACGCCTCGCAGAAGTAAATTCAGAACGTTTCTGATGTTTTGAAAAGTTGCTTTTGCTGGTATTGAATCTTCTGCAGCAAAGTATTCTTCATCACACGTTGATTGCTCATCTTCGTTGCATTCTAGATGGTAATCGGTACATTGAATTATCATAAAAGAATTTTTGTAACGAACTTCATGAACCAGATTTGAAATTCATTTTCAGACCGAAGAATGCCTCAATTTTTTATGTAAATTCTGTACTACTTATGTAATAGTCATGAAAATTGCGAAGAATTCGAAGAATTTACGCCAAGCTCTCGTGAAGTTTTCAAAGAATTTGCCTTATAAACAAAATTATTGTGTTTGAGCATGGACTGCAACCTTTTTTTATTATTGACTGGTGAATATCAGACATTTTGGCGAAAACGATCGATAGGCTAATATATAAATACAGAGTTCATCTTTTTTTTTTAGTTTAATCTCCTGATTTTGTGACAAAAAATTGGCGCTATTTTTTTTAGGATTTAGCGCCAATTTGGTGACTTTTGCACGCAAGCTGGCCATTTTGAAAAAAGAGATCTTGCCTTTGGCACCAAAAAAATTAAGGAGTTTAGCTGAAGACAATTAAGAATGTTTTAAGGTATGCATTCGTTTATCATACTGCATCAAACTTCAGAAGTATTCCAAACTTATTCTCCTTAGCACGTAATGTGAGCAAACCTATTTTGCATTATAGCATAAGAGATAAATAATGGAACACAATGTATTACAGAAAAGAAATAGGTTTTAAGTAGAAATTTTGATAATGGTTATATTTGGGACCTATAATTCGAACACCCTATCTGCGGGACTGCAGTCAGGTGTCTTAGGCAAATAAATTGAAAAAGAAAATTCTATATTTATGTATTATAACATCGAACACAAATACACGAAACGAAAAATCGCCAAAACAAAAAATGTATCCAAATGCTGTTATTGCTATTATTATTGTGTTTGGACTTACGTGGAATAATTTTCACTATTGGCGACTTTTTTTTGATTTGACGAAATTGGATGAAGGTAGAGTATTTAAGTAAGAAAATTCTTTATCAGGTCAGTTATGAAACTTTTCTTTTTGCTCGTATAATTGATGGTTTTGACTTAATGGCAGGTCGTTTCATATAGAAATGTATAGAGCAATTCCCAAATCCTGTTCCTAAGTCAGAATATAAGATAAATGCTGGAGAATTTTTCTTCTTAAAAGTTCTTTGTTCTGAAGGCATTAATGTTATGTCTGTTTGCTACTCGTTTTGTTATTTTTCTGTTTTGCCGGCTCAAATCTCGCCAAGCTGACTTTATTGGCGACAACACACAATATACATATAAAAATATGTTGATAAATACTAGTTCTCATTGAATTTTCATCTATTTTAGAAATATTATGAAAAAGACGTCACTTACAGGAAAAGACAATGATTTGTTTTGATAATATGGTGGGAAAAGGTTACCAGAGGGAGTATTCCGTTTGGCGTCGGTTGTATCATTTTTAGCGACTTTATCGCCAATGACGGTGGGTTAAAGTGTAGTATGAGGGGGGGGGTGCACTTGGTGGTGTCAATTGCTTTTGGCAACCAAATTCTATCGCCAAGCTACTTCATTTAGTGATAGATGCCCGGAAACCAGAATATATTCGTTATCTCACCATAATATCTATATAAAAATCGCCAAATCCAAATCGCCCTTCCCTATACTACACTTGAGCCGGCGCAACTTATCACTCAACTTGGCGACTAAAAATGTTCAACAACAAAAAATAGGATCCTACCTGGATTCTTACCTTGACGCTTATAATATTTGTATCTCATTTCATCTGCGGAAAAGTGACGTTGTGGAGACAGAAGTCTATCACCTTGATGTGTATTCATTTGTAATAATTCTTTCTCCCTTGAACGCTCGTCTTCTTCCCTGACTTTCATCAGCTTTCTCAATTGACTGTTATTCAAATGAGACATCAATTCAGAGGATATAACCTTTTTAGCGTGCATTTTAAATTCGTCCTTACTATTTGGACTTTCAACTTCAAAAACTCGACGGTTTTTCTTCTTCTTTACATTTGTTGTCCTCGGCTTCACTCTAAAGGGGTATGGGCTGTTACCAGGCTCTCCTATCAAAGGCGAATCAAGTTCAAATGAAGAAGTAATTTCCTCTGAAGAATTCAGACTAGTAACTTTCAAGCGATCTACAGAAGAACTTCTGTTAACAATTCGATCCTTTCTTGGACGACTTTGAGGGGTTTTTTCGGTATCGCTGTTTGAATTATAATTTTTGGATGAGCCGAATTTTTGACTCTGAGAATTTTTTAGATCTTTTAATCTTTTCTCCCAGAGAGGCCTAGTTGTGTTATTAAGAGGACCAACGTCTTCTCCGTAATCTTTCAACAGCTTGGCCAGCTGTTCATCAGTCAAATTGGCCATTGGTTATGAAATTTAAAATCTGCCGATGTGTGGCCCAGTTCAGACACAACTATATCCAAAACAAAGTGATCCGTTTGAAAATTGCCTTTTTTTATTCGGCTGATAGTTTTCGACTTTAACTCACTCACTATTAGGTATTATGTTCAGTTTGTAGATTTTTTCAAGAATAAAACGACGTCACATGCACAAAATTATCGCTGAAATAAAACAGCATTGATCTCTACTCAGATATAAGGAAATTAGTCTTTTTAAAAAATATTTGTGTCAAAATTGCCGATCATAGTTTCTCAATATCGCGTGAAGCTTAAACTCGTGATTTAAAAAAACTTCAGTAAACAGTGGGGTTAAATTTTTTAAAAAAATTAAAGTTATGGTACAAGCAGATTCTTGCTCAAAAACAATATTCCTGGGGTTATTGTCTTTTATCCAGCATAAATATTGTTAGCTTTTCATGAAAATTAAGTAAAATGATTAAAAATATTTATATACAGACCATTATTAAATGATTAAAAATATTTATATGGATCACGATTTAACAAATTCATAGGAACCCAACATTTTATTCGTTAAATTGGGGTAATTAGTAAAATTGGGGTCCAAAAAAATACAATTTTTTTGCATCTATCTTTTAAAGGGTCTAAGGACTCTTAAATTGCAAATTTTTCAATTTTTTGAAAAAAATATATGTTAAAGCCTTATTATTTCTGAGCATTTTGATACCAAAATGTTGTTGATGCTGTAAAAAGTTCCGAAGTTATTGAGAAATAACTAGAGAAATTTAAACAAAATCCCTATCTCTTTCGTATCTTTAACTTCATTTTTCTCAAAACAACAAATTTTAGCTTGCGAGCAGAAATTCTCAGAAACTATTTATGAGATCGATTTGAAATTTCATACACGGTGTTCAAAATATGGCTCTTCATAACTTATACTTCAATTTTCAAAAAAAAATTTAATCAATTTTTTTTATTTGAATTTAAATTTATTTTTTTCTTAAAATTTTAAAATTTTCGTTGTAATTGTATTTAAAAAATATATTTTTTTCTCAAAATTTTTTAAAAGTTTGTATAACTTTGAAAGTGAACATTTTTATACCAAGTAAAGTTAATTTTGTAAATTTTGATTAATTTTGTACTTCAGACTTTTGCGCGTTGTAAAATACTAATTTTCAAATTTTTGAAAAATTGTCCAATTTTTATTTTTTTATAAATTTTAAAAAATTTTCTCAAATTCCCCAGAAATTTGAGAACGAATGTGAATATATGTGATTATCATGTGATAAAAATTTGAATTGATTGTTTTGCTTTATTGCTAAGTTACATTGGTTTTAAGAAGGATATTTTTTTCGAGTGCACAGATATATGTTAAGGGTCCTAAGACCCCTTAAAAATTTTGTAATGAGCGAACTCGATTCATCTGACGTCATAATTACATGATGGTGGGCTAAGCAAATAGCCACGGGTTTCAATCGTGTTTGATTCGACTGAGTGTTTTGGCGGCATTTTCGGATTTGTATCTACTATCATGTAACAAAATGAAAATATCGTCCTCTTAAAAATAGCAGAACAGAAAACTCTTTCGGAAAAAAGTAGAAGACTAGCAAATAAATTTTTTATTACTCAAATTTATAATGGAACTTTTTCTCTTATGCATCTAAATAGACCAGGATCATCGCATCTAAATATACTTGAAGAGGATGAAATCAACATTATTACTTCACTGCACAGGTTGAGTATTAATACGGATCAAATTATAACAATCCCTAGAATAATACATTTCACGGATCTTCCTTGCAAAATTTACACCAACAAATTCGTCTTTCAATATAAAAATCTACCAATTCCTGCGATTTGCGGCCTATTTGAGGATATAGTAAACCATTACTTCCGAAATTTTTTATAATAGCTACAGATGCTTCAAAAAATGAAAATCTAACATCATTTCGAATAATGCATTCTTTTCTTATCGGATTAATCATATAAACTCCATCTTTACGGCAGAAGCGTTGGCTATATGTCAAGCGCTGGACGACCTGGCAGAATCAGACAAAAACCTACTAATTTTGTCTGATAGTCAATCTGTTCTGTCTTCCCTTCAAAATAACAGTATTCAATCTCCAAAAATCATTCATAGATTAGTCAGCAAGATCTTCATTCATTCGAATCTTCGAACCCAGTTAATTTTTCTTTGGATTCCGAGACACTCAAAAATTTTCTGGAATGAACAGGCAGACAAACTTGCAATATCGGTAACGGAATCTAATGTTTACATTGACTGGATTGCTCCTGACGATATCAATACCAATAATTTTCAAAAAAGAATAGGAAAAACCTTTCAGAATTATAATACCAGCAAATATCACGATATTTTAGGAAACATCCTTCTATAGAAATAATATCTAACTGGACCAATAACAGAAAAGAAGAGATTCTAGGTATTCGCATCATTAGTAAAATGATTATAACTCCAGGGCTCCTGCATAAATATGAATTATCAAGTAACCCTTTATGTACACCTGCAAAGAAAATAACGATTTGGAACACATTCTATTAATTTGTGACAAATATTCTTCTCAAAGAAATTACTTGGGGAATATACTGAAGATAGATCCATGCAAAAATACCACCTTTTCAGAGAACTTTTGGAACATGCAATTGTTAATAAGCAACTTTTCAGGGTTTTTTTTTTTGCAGAAGATGAAGTTCTTTGATAAATATTAAGAAAGGAAAGACACATATAGTGATTTACATATGTATTCACATTCATATCAAGGGGATAATAGCCTTTGCTGCTCCATATCCCATAAGAACTGAACTGAACTGAACAAAATGAAAATCCTTTCTTTCCTTTAATTTAAAAAACAAGTAATTTGTATTTTTATATGCATTACTGATATCTTTATAAATATTTTTTTTTTAATTTCACATTAATATCTCTATTTTTATTGCAAAATTACAATTCGTAAATTCTCGGAACACTTATCGCTAAATTATGTTACTTGGCTATCGATTTCGGTTGCCAAAAACACCTATCACTAAATTAAGTCGCTTGGCGATTGATTCCGGTTGCCAAAAAATTGACATCTTGTGTTCTACACTTTAATACTTAATTTTTAAATATACAGAATTTTGTTCTATTGAGCATATGTAAGCAAAAAAAAAAAAAAAAAAAATCATAACATATTAAGGGACCCTGAAAAGAAGGTCCAAGAAATTTTGATACAGGGCCCCCTCAAGACTAATTACAGCAGTGATGTGAAAATACCTCAAATCATTATTTCATGCTTAAATATAAGTAGGAATTTTATAAAAATATAGGTTTGAATTTTAAATCCCAAAGTATGAACTAAAATGACGTGTATAGAAGAAGAGGAACAAAAAAATAAATTTTAATTCTTCAAAGTTATGAATATTTCCACAAAAAAAAATGTGTATTTAAATATGCACATTTAAGTTCCTCCAACAAAAATTAGTGAATCCATAGATTTGTAACAATAAGCTATTCCCATGATGTCTGATTTTCTTCCCTCCAGCCAAATTGGCACTTAAAGTTAGAGCAGGGGTGGGCAACTGTTTTGGCTGGAGGACCCCATTGTGAAAGTGGAGATTACCGGGGCTGCACCTTTTTAAAGTGAAAGAGTTATATTAACGTCACACTGTAAATCTGCCTGAAGGCTATTGGAGACAGATCTCGTAATTTTGAATCATGGTTAAATGACGAGGGTGACACCTGAGCTGGAACCTCACTCTTTTAATTTCCCTACTCCAATGGGAGGATGTTGAGCCTCGACATATTTAACGTGCAGTGACCCCCTCTACATGGTGTGTCTTCAGCAGCATTAGGCTTAAACTCGTGGCACGCCAGCTACGAGTCCGTGACCTTGACCACTAGGCAATTCAGCCACACACCTTTATAAAATTATTGCATTCACTGGTTAACTTTACATCTCAGAAAAGGTTTTGCTTCTACCATAAAAATCAATAAGTAGAAATTTAATAAAATAGCGGCAGAGTTTTAATTTATTGTGCCACTTTCATATCCATAGCTGCTGGCATATTTAATTTTAATGAGATAAATGAACAGTATTATACTTTTTTTATAATTTTTTTTTAAAATCAGGAGGGATTGCTTGTTGAAATTGTCACCACAGCCTGCATGTTTATGTTACCCAACTTGCATTTGTATTTACTCTTGTTGATCTACACACAAGAAAAACTTTAAATTCCCAAATATATGTAGACCCGAATATAGAGAGCATTTTCTGGCTATTTAGTTTTTCGCATGTCTTGGCGGGCTGCTGTTTGTTCATCCTTGAGTTAGAACAACGCCTTCATACAAGTGAGCGCTACTATCGAAAAATATTTAAATAGTCAAACAAGATAGAAAAGATTGCAGATGCTTGTGAACGATATTGCCACATTGATTCATGCCAAAAAAACCACATTGTCGTATTTTTCGGTATTCAAGATTTCGAAAGGCTTATAGATTGTCAAGGTCGAGGGGTTGCCTCTCTTTCAAAGAAGTACAAAGTTGATTCTTGCCTTTTAGCTTATTTTTTCTGCATATCGCGTTATCATTTCTAGCTGGTTGACTTAATTAAATTTTAAAAAAATTGGTAGCAAAAGTAAAATTAAAAGTAGTTCTCGGTATTGAAAGTAAATTCTTGAAGGTAATTATTTCGAGTTCGTTTGAATGTCTTCTTTATCAAGCTGCATTCGAATCCCTCCGGGACTCAATAATGAGATAGATCTTCACTTCAACGAACATGAGTAGGTACCATGACGAATTTCATCCAACAAAAATTAGAGGTTTTTAGAAGATGGATCTTTGTGACCTATTGAATTTTATCATGCATCTCCGAAGATTAAGAAAAAAATTTCCACATTTGTCAATGAAATCGAGGAAATAAACCCCTCCTCCCCACCTTAAAAAAATTAATAAGTCCATAATCGAAATGTTTGATTCCGGAATTTGCTTACAAAGATCTTTTGATCACGAAGTGGTGTCACGTGAGAAAGATTTTCCCATTTAAAAAGAAATATTTTTATCTTATTTTATAATCTTCATTTATCTCACATCATTTGCATAAGTTTCCAGCGTTACAGAAGAGAAACTTGATACTAATCCGTCAGATAGCAGAGGGAAAAAGTATTCCGGATCCATCTTTCAATGGCTCCGTATCTCAAATGCACTTAGCACTCTATTCGTTGTAAACAAAACTGCAATAGATGACCGGGGAACCCTGAGAAATGAAATCTACTTCCCCTATCAAATTGAAACATGAAAAGAATTTTTTTTCAGTTTATCAGAAGAAGAAAAAACATCTATATCAATGTATGCTCCCCATTTTGAGTAAATAAAATTTCCTAAGAAACGTGTCCCATGCTTTAGTTATTTCTGAATATTTTAGAAATCGACAGGAGTAAGATGTTTACTCACTTATAATCCGCATATAAATTAAACGAAATAAAAAAAAAACTGGAATTAAATTATTGCAATTTCAGCTAACGTTTTGCAAGTGTGTGTTTAACATTAGCTTCAGTTTTTTCAGTGGCCGCAATATCTTGTAGTTAAAATTTCGAATTTGTGGTCATCATGTCTTGATTTCGAGTCCTAGTGCTATGCTGAAAACCCACCATGCAGAGGGGCTGATGCACGTTAAACCTATTGAGGCTCACAGTCGTCCCGTTTGTGTGGTGTAGAAGTTTGGAGAAAGGATACCAGCTCAGGTGTGGTTTTTATCACATGATCGGGGTTCAAAATTACGAAATTCGTCACCAATAGCCGACGTGTTGCTTCAGAGCCCTCGTGTTGCTCCAGAACCCTGGTGTTGCTTCAGAACCTTCGTGTTGCTTCAGAACCCTCGTGTTGCTTCAGAGCCCTGGTGTTTCTTCAGAGCCCTCGTGTTGCTTCAGAGCCCTCGTGTTGCTTCAGAGCCCACGTGTTGCTCCAGAGCCCTCGTGTTGCTTCAGAGCCCTGGTGTTGCTTCAGAGCCCTCGTGTTGCTTCAGAGCCCTCGTGTTGCTTCAGATTTAATTAAAATCAAATCAAATAGGGTACCAAAGTGATATCATACATGTTATTCGATATTTGGTTATCCACACACAAATCAAAACATTGCTTACGATTGAAATAACGATATGGTTAAATAAACCGAGCTATGGTTTGATAAAAGATTTAGCACGAAATTTAGGGTTCGAAAAAGGAGTAATGTGAAATTTATGTAGACAGTGAGCCGCCCGCATCTAGTACAGTGGTTAGTGACGCTGACTGTGGTGCCGTAGGGCTTGGGTTCGAATCCCGGAGAAAGCCTAGATTTTTGTATTGCAATCCTCCATGACTTTAAATTCCTTCTTCCTTTGTGATGTGGGCATCATGCTTACTTCTGTAAGCCCCCATGTGATACACGGGGATTTATAAATGCTCTCAATAATATATATAACCAGTAACGTAGGTGCAATGGGTGCGGTTCGTACAGAGTACGAAGAGGATGACAAAAAAGTTGCAGTTTTTGCAATACGCAGGGTTTTAGCAACCACCGAATCAATGATACGGTGCCCCCAAGCTAAAAGAGCCCAACATATGTAAGCAAGAAAATGTAATATGTTAAGGGGCCCTAAAATAGGACGTCCAAGAGAAGTTTTGATATTGGCTACTAGCTACGCCAGTGCGAATATGCCTTTTTATTTTATAAAATAACATCTCAAATTATTAGTATAGGCCTTTACAATCGTTAATTGCAACAATTTACGGGTGAAAAAAAATGTGACTCTATAATGATATAATAAAATTGCGGGGTACGTGGAGGTGTTCTTTTTTGTTTCTTTTAAACTGTGCTGGTGCTGAAATAAACATACAACCCACTGGTGTAACTAGTTCTGAGTGACTCTGTATCTAATTCCTTGGAAGACCATTTTTAGATATGAGAGCCTGTCTTATCTGTTAGGGGGATTTTAGTAACACATGTAGATGGAGGACACCATATCATTGACAAGGCGGTAGCTCTACACCCCTGATTCAACCGATCCTGGTGACTCATCGTTTCCCCCCTACCACAAATTTCACTCGTCCCAAGTCGTTCTGTGCAACAAGTCGATATTTTAAAATCGAATCCTCGTAATTATGTAATTGATGAAAATTATTTAAAAGGTACTGTTCTAAAGTTGTTTACTGTAGAACGACGTTAAAGTAAACACTATGTCTCTCTCAATCAAGAGAGATATACTTGTTTTTGTTTATTTTAGGTCCGTTCTACGAGTGAACAGATAGTATCTTCTCGTACCAGTATCTAAAACGATTCCGTGCCAACTCTACTTTGCAAGGAGCAATATTTTGTCGCACTGTAATTTAACATTTAAAAATCAATCGGATTTACTCCACGAAGAATATGCGAGACGATGAAGATGTATTTTGCTACTATACGGTACTTTTTTCGCTTCGTTTATTAAATCATTCTCTTATCCTTCTATGATATTGATTTTGGTAAGTAGAATTTTTAGTCTGTAAAAAAAGAAATAAATCCATTAATATGCTGCTTTTTCACTAGATACTAATATAGAAAAAGTACCGTGATTGTGAAAAACGACACTTAAGAGGAAATAACCGCTTTCGGGTTTCATGAGTTAAAAAAAAGGTGGTTTTTACAAAAATTGTCTATCTCTATTTGTGCTTGTATGTATGTCAATAGACAATCTTAATTATTTAATTTGTTAAGTTTTAAGAAAATAATTTTGCAAAACATAAAACTGTGAGAAAGTTTGTGTCTGTTTCTGTGGCACTATTTATTATAAATTTGTATAGTATGGAATGCTGTTGAAATAAGAAAACAAGAGGGCATAATTTAATTCCCTACAATAATTATAGAAGCAGGATTCCTTTTTGAAGTCCCAAGGAACATTTTGCTTTCTATTTTTTTGTCTTATCTGTTCGTAATATCCCTGTAGTGGCATGTTTATCCGATAAGACAGAACCCATGACCTTTGGATCTGAAACCGAGCAACTTAACCACTATACCAAAAAGATCATTTAAGTACGGAGGCTGTTACTGGCTTACATAGATGATACCGCTTCACACTCCACACCAGTGAGTTTGTTGATAGGCGAACGAACGATATAGTTGTTATGGCAAGCGTGTTGCGTGAGCAGTTGTAGCCGTTAATTGGAGGAGTTGCATCAAGTGAGTCTGGTGAGTTTGTTTTTGCTGCGCCAAGTGAGTCTGGCGAGTTAGCTGCATCCAACAACTCTGATGAGTTTTGGGTTGCTTTTTTGCGGGTAGATGGCGCCACGACAGTTCAGAAGGTGTTTTTTTTTAGTTCAGCCAAAGGCATGATTGAAGTGGCGGTGTGCTTATCCGATAGGACAGAATCCACGACCTTTGGATCCGTAGCCGAGTAACTTAACTACTATACCAAAATGACCACTTTAGTAAGGATGTTGTTACTGGCTTATATATATGATACCGCCCCATCCCCTTGATGGCCGCATCGTATGGTGTATTTTCAGAAAAGTTGGAAGTATCTTGTACAACAGTTCTAGAACACATGTTAAAATATGAAAGCTAATTATTTGGAAATACAGCTATTGAATTCAGAAATACATTAGCTGTTTCATTAAGCTCTTGAGTACCATGTAACCATTTGGTGGATAAATGCTATGTAAAGGGCAAAATCCTATTGGTATCTCATGTGGATACATGGCTTATATTTCGGTGTATGACCAGTGTAACCAGCATGGGGAACATTATGAGGTAGATTTTTTTTTTCATTGGGATTATATAAACTTACAAAAATTAAATAACAAAGTGTCTGGGTTACGAAAATTTGAAAAAATAGCAAAACTATAATTAAAATTCCCAATTTGGGGGGGAATTTCTCGATATATTCCTTGAAACAAAAAGCTGTTCCACATGCGTTACGTTTAGTGTATAGTCGGTTTTGTCCCATTTCCTTATCTTTTTCATCAGAAATAGATAAATCCATATCAGTCACTGTCGTAAACATGGGATTCCGGCAAATATTCTTATTCAGTATTACTTTCGTTGAAATCCGACGAGGATGTCAATTGGGAAGAATTAGTAAAAATAAATATACAAACTTTAGGAAGCGAACAGAGGCGAATTAAGGTAGTTGGACGCCTCTGACGGTGAAAGGTTTGAGGCCCATGGGCTCAAGAGTCGAAAAACTGAAATAGTGAAATGATTCGCTTACTTGCGACAACTTTTTTGTAAAAAAAATGGAGGTATGGGAATTTTTTTCGTTGTTTTTAGATTTTTTTAGAACATTTTTAAAAAATATGCGAAAATTAAGAAGAGAAAAAGAAATTATTATTAGTAAAATGGGAAAAAAATGGTAAAAATCGACAAAAAATAACATAAACGTGGCCCATTCTGTACCAAAAGTTTATGAACAAATTTTAAATTTTTTAATTTTGGTGTGTTGTTATGATATTCATTTTCAAATGACCTTCAGGATAAGAGATATTTTAATTTTTACAAAAACGAAAGCCTTATTATCTTAGTTATTATATGAAATTGCTTAAAATAACAGTGATTATATTAACACTATTATAAGGGACTGTAAATTTTGTAATAAAACAGTGATTGATAAATGTGATGGTTAAAACACTTCTACTGTAATACAGAACATACTTAAAGAATTTCAGTTAATTATTTTCAAAACCTTTTTAGCAATCACTATAAAATGAATTCCCTATGAGAATTTACTTTACTTAAAAAATTCATAACCGACTCCTTTACTTTCAACGAAAATAATTTTTCTCTTTTGCTGCCAGCGAGCTTATCCAGCTTCCTCTTCTAACGACAGTTCTGCTTCTTGTTCCGCTTTTCCAAATTCATTTCTGAAATTCTGGATATAATTTTCCAGAGATTTTAGTAGAACATATCCTTTTCATAATTCACACTCAACTTATTGCAATGATTCGCTAGCAGCATTTATTTCTCAGGAGGGAAAAAAAGTATGATATTCCAAATCATGGTCATTATGAAAGTTTCAAATTTATCCATCTGGATCATTTTGATTCTAATCCAATTTCAAATCTAATTTATAATTTTAAAAGGGAAGTTACCTTTAATATTGTGGTTTTTTTCCCCTCATTCGTGTTTCAGATTTCAGCCGGGGCCACTTTTTTGAATCGTTATTTTGGTATTAAGGCCTAAATTCAAATAGTTTGCTTTTGAACTAGACATATCTTTAATCACATAACTTCATATTTTGTTGTATTTATCTTAATTAGTAAAATACACTCATGGAAATAAAAGTACCAACACCAAGAAGTTATGCTGCATGAATGAAATTTGGTAGGGTGTGTTATACATAAGAAGCCCAGTAACCGAGTGGTACGTATCGCGTTTCCACACTACAATTCGGGGACAGATTTGACGTAATGAATTGATGTTAGTCCAGAATGACTTTAAGAAGGCGAAAAAGCCATCATCACAGCTCTGTGAGTTTGAACGAGGTTGTATAATAGAACTGAAGAAAGGGGAATTTTTTTTCCACGAATATTTTAGAAAGACTTGGTAGGAATTTATTCACTGTGAATGGTTTTCGTCAGCAGTGGTCCCAGAAAAGAACTAACTCAAGAAAACTATGGTCCAACCAGGGATGTCTTAAAGCATGGGCCAACTAGGCCAGGGCCTCAGCCTTAATTGGGGCCTCATCTCGTTCGATAAGAAGATCATAATTCGAATAATTTCAAAGGTCAAATGTTATTTACGCTTGTATTCTCCAAAAAACTGGGAATTTCGGACGATATGTCAACTGGCTACGTGTGAGGACCGTCGTCCACGGGTGCCTTCATTTCTTGTTACAGCCAAATAGGGGCCGAATGGGACATCATTGGACGGCAACGACAGCGTCCATCCACAATCAGAATTAAACAACCTTATATTGACCGACTAAGAACAACTGGCACGCAATTCCATCCCACAAACTGATATCCGGTACTTGTACGACATATTGTATTCACGTTTGCATGCTTGCATTTAAAATTCTGGCGGCCATACTGGTTTTTAATTTATTATCATTTCACATTTGAAATGGCTGTTCTGGCGCTTACATTAACCTGTGATCTTGGAACTTTAATCAATTACATATGTTACCTTGACAAATGTATTGCCGAAGCCGAAGTTTCATTGGTCTACAATAAGGTGTTGAGATCCCCCCCCCCCATCAGTGTAAGATGTACCTGAGAGTAACTAATGAAAGCTGTGCACTAAAAATGAGCTTGTTTAACTTTAATAGTATTCGTTTGTTCGAAATAAAATTTTTGCAAAAAAAGGCATGCGAAAGTTTTGTACAAATTGCAACAAGACAGATATACGAAAGAAAGATGGCTAGCTCTGCTGCAGGACTCGAATCCGTGGAAATTATCGGGGTTGCAATATCGTTTTAACATCTTTTTGTTGCACGTTAAATTTATACTTGGAATCCATCAAGCTTGACGCCCCTACTGGCTTTCGGGGCCCCTGGTGGCCACTAGGTCCGACAGCCGCTTAATCCGTCTCTGGAAGTGAAACGAAATATGAACGAACGCGCGGCTTAGTCAGCGTCAAAAGAAAAAATTAAATGTGCGTCATTGTCAGGATCCCCAGAAATCTGGGATTTCTACGGATACTAAAAAGCGTAATCTCGGTGGCGTAACGGATTTAGGGCCCACTTCAAATTCAGGTTTTGGACCCCAAACTGGATCTTCAAAGGAATACAAAAACATGCGTTCTTGGATTCAGTCAGGCTTTTGAATCCTGGGCCTCCCCCACGATGCGGGGTGTACGTTACGCAACTGCGAAGTCTTGTACGTAAGGGGTTCAAGACTCATTAGACAGAGACTGCGTGCACCGGTTAGGTACAAAGGATGGTGTATGCACATAGGCTTACCATTTTTCGAGGGCACAATCCAGGATATAGTTTTGGAATCATTTGTCTGTACAATTCTCTGAAGCACTAAACTATTTAGCAGTATCTTTCACGATTTAGTTGTACTTTTTCTGAAGTGGTTTGTTTGTTTTGATTACATCATAAAACTTACAACTAGAAAGTTCTGAATTCATTTTAACATTTAGCGGATGTTTGTTGTTGATCCTTATGCCAACTGATCTCGACTGCGTCAGATTCAAGCTCACGAAATTCATTATGGCTAGGGGCTAGATATACGCCTGTCGTTGACCGTAACCTTGAGCACCATTCAGGTGATAGTACGATTTAGCTCGGTTCCACCCCAATTTTGAGGGAGAACACCTTGGGGGAGGGTCAGGGGCCTCCCACCTCTCTTCCCCTTCCACCAACCTCACGAGAGGTTGGTGGAAGGGGAACGGCTCGACAGCTATTTATACCTCCATGCCGCAAAGGCACTATACATTTACAAACATCCGTGTCTTTTCCGGAATTCGAACCTAGGCTCTACGGCACGGCAGTCAGCGTCGCTAACCACTATACCGGATGGGCGACAGCAGATGTTTAACAGTAGGTACTGAAACTCTACCCCTTTCTGCAAAGTGAGAGAATATTAACGTCGCACTAATTAGCAACACGAGGGCTTTTGGCGACGGTCCGCGTAATTTTGAACCATGGTCAAGTGACGCGGACGACACCTGAGCTGGCACCCCCCTCTTCTAACTACCACACCAACGTGAGGACGTTTGAGCTCTCGACAGATTTAACGTGCATCTCTCCCCTACACGGCGGGTCTTTAGTGGTATTAGGATCGAACTCATGACACGCTAGCCATGATCCGATGCCTAGACCACTCGGCTACCGCGGCCACACCCCTTTCTGCAAAACTCCATTCTAGATTTAAGGAGAGTTTCCGAATTTCCATAGAATTAACAAGACGGTCATAAATTCAAAGTGGAAAGTTTTAATGAAATCAGTGCGGGTGCCAATGTGATAGCTACAAAGTAATTAATTACGTACATAATGTATCTACGAAACCAGTGCCGATTCGAGCTCATTTCGGGCCCTGGGCGCTGAAGATCTACAGGCCCCCTTGGCACTGGTGGATCGAAATTTATAACCAGAAAATCTGGTTGAGTTCAGCTTATCCGGACCCCTGGGCCCCAAACACCCAATAGATAAACAGGCACTAAACGAAACGCATAAACTTTGCCATGACAACCTTGAATCAGTATCATTATCGTAATCGATTATTCTATGAATGGACCGAGTTTTCTTGAAACATATTTTGGTTTTGGTTTTTCTACAATTATCTTCTATTTCACAACGTTCGATTTGAATGCTATATTAACCTTAAAGGCCTCCTCCTAAAAATTTCTTCCTGATTTTTGAATTTTTATCTCATTAGTCATTGAAAGTACTATACTTGCTTTATTAACAATAAAATATCTAAAAAAATACTTTAATTTTACCTAAAATAAAAACAAATAACTTCAAGGAGTATACGTGGAAAAAAAAGGAAATTTTGACGAAAATAAGAATTTTTATTTATTTTTTTACAATAAAATTTTAAATCTTGGATTTCAACGAACTTTTTTGTTCTTATTCAATGCACAAGTTAAATTAAAATTATTTGAATACAATAAATGTTTCCATCTATATAAACCGATCATAATAAATTAAACTTGAAATTAGAAATGACATTTTACCAATTTTTTTCACTTTGACTTCCCTCATTTTTTTTTGCCTCAGAAAGATTTAGTACTTACTTTAAAAGACATTTTTTACTGTTGCATTCTGACGAGTATTCGACACAAATTGTAGTTCTTCAATATTTGCGTTTATGTGGAGTTTAAAAATTATGTCTGCTGAAAAGTTATTGTTCACATTTCTCTTTTATAAATAATTTTTGAGAAAAAAAAAACTTGCTTGTATTTACAAGCATATTTAAATATTCAATTGGCTTACTGACAGAATTAATTGTTAAAAATGTATTTTATTCATATTTCTTTCAATTTCCAGTTAAATATTTACTTTTTATGTTATGAGTTGGGTATTTTATTTAATGTGTCCTAATTCCTTATTTTTCCTTTCCGCATGTAGAATGTCAGTGCATTTTATAAGCTTTTATTTAACTTACAATGTATGTATGTAATTTGTTCGGGTGGAATCTTGCAACTCAAATTCTGAAGCTGATATCTTCACCTAATTGAGCTGAAATTTTGTACACACGTTTAGTTTGGATGCCAATGCATGTTTTGACCATTTATATTCCGATATTGCAATTAATTAAAGAAAATTAATTAAAAACCTTAAACTAGTTTTGGGCGCCAACTTCGATATGTCTGCATTATTGTAATAATGGTATTGTTACAACAATGACAAAAGTTGGCGTCGAAAATCGGTTTTCAGCCAAACTGGAATTTTATAACGTTGCGCTATTGACTGTATTAATTAACTTTGTCTAAAAATAATTACATTTCTACAACGTAAAAATAATCTAATTTCTACAACGTATGCAATTTTTTTACAAATTTCTATCTATTTTCTCCGATTTAAATTCAAAACAAAAAAAAGGAGAGCTATTTTTCAAGTAGATTGGTACATTGTATACCTTTCTCAACGCTGCCAAGTTAAACTGAGATGGAGTATTGTAGAAATTATTTAAAAAATTTATCTAACTGTAATCTATGAAACTCAGACAAAAAATAATTACAGAATCGGAAAGATCATTTTTTTAAATATATTTTACCTATCAAAAAGAAATCCGTTAGGAAAACAATAAGAGAAAAATATTATCCGGAAATACAATGTATTTTCAATTAAAAGAATAATTATATATTAAAATGAATGAATATTTTAAAGAAATTTTCTAATTTTAAGCCTACAAGTAATTTAAATATACCTCATTTTATCACCAGTAATCTAAACACACACTACGACATGTGTCCTTAAATTTAATTACAGATTGAATTTGTTAATTTTATTTAGCTTACTATGTATGTATGTATGTAATTCATTCGGGTGGAATCTTGCAACTCAATTTTAAAGCTCATGTCCTCAACCCACTGAGCTGAAATTTTGTACACACGTTTAGTTTGGATGACAATGTATGTTTTGACCATTTATATTCGGATATTACAATTAGTTGAAAAGATATTAACGAAAAACCTTAAAACGCACAATTGTCTTACCCCTGTGCGTTATTTATTCTGTTATGCTTGGCGACGCAAAATTAAAAACCAATTGGGGATTTTTTTTGGGGGGGGGGGAGTTTTAACATTTTTAAAACAGCAATCTTTTATAAAAAAAAAAAGAACTCAGACAAAAAATAATTGCAGAATCGGAAAGATCATTTATTTCGCCCCAATACGTGCAATTTTTTTTACAAAATAATATTTGTGTTTTTTAAGATTTTTTTTAAATGAGTCAACATTGAAACGTTTTTATGAAAATGACGTCTAAATTGCTGTGCATGAATTTTTTTTTATTTAAATGAATCAACATTCCGTACTAAAACAGCTCATGCTTTGCTCTTTTAAAATCAGTGATTTAAAAAATAAAATGTCAAAAACCTTTTTTAAAAGATTTTTCAAAAAATAGTCAAAATTTTAATTAAACATTTAATAAATTCGTCATTCATGAAGATAATTTCACGAAACTTTTTTTTCGTGTGTAGAATAATATTACCCATGATCTGCACGAATATTGAAAAAATTGCTTAAAAATTACGGATTTAAAATAATTTAACTTTTTTTTTTCGTGTGTAGAACAATATTACCCAATATCTGCACGAAGATTGAAAAAATTGCTTAAAAAGTACAGATTTAAAAATAATTGTGTTTTTCGTCTTATACCCTTTTCGCGAGAATTGATTCAGCTAAACCAGGAATTGCGAACCAGCGTTGAATGAGATGAACAGGCTGAGAAACCTGTTTAGCGATAAGTAAAAAGTAAAAAATAAATTAAAAGTAAAAAAACTTTTTAAAAAACAAGCTTTTATTTAAACGCGCTAAAAAGAATAAAATAAACTTTTCCCTTAAAACCTTTTTTTACTATCAACTTATAACGTCATTACACAATTTATATGATATAAAAACTTGTCGCGAGATTTAAGTTCTCTTATTTACTTAGTTTGAAATTTTTGAAAATTAAAATCTATCAGATCAAGTTATATAATTTACTTTTTATCTACACAGGTAAATCTCGTGACAAGCTTTTATATCATATAAATTGTGTAATGACGTTATAAGTTGATAGTAAAAAAAAATTAAAGGAAAAGTTTATTTTATTCTTTTTAGCGCGCTTAAATAAAAGCTTGCTTTTAAAAAAGTTTTTTTTTACTTTTAATTTATTAATGTTTAACCTTAAATGGTTTCAGATAGGAGTACATTTGGAAATTTCATATCAGTTAATCAGAAAATTTGATATATTTACATTACTTTCTTCCCCTCCCCCACACACACAGAGTGGGATCTAATAGACATTCCTTCCACCCCTAGTACATCCAGTGTCAGCTAACCAAAAGGATAGGGGGGTGATAAGAGTTTTTGAAAGATAGAGCCGCTAAAGATGTTTTATTTTAGATTAAAGTCTAGTTGCTTTAAGTTAAATGCGTTTGTGATCTCTACCATCAACTAGATTTCTTTTCCACGAAACTGATCTGCTAAAATTGGCGATTCCTTCTCTTACATTTTAATCGTTTCAAATGGCAACAGGTAGTTATGTCTTCCATTTCGAAACATTTGATTTAAAATAATGTACAAAGACAGTAATAGCTAGGGACATCTCCGAGTAGGGCACAATTATATTGGTACCGGTCTCTTTGAATATTGAGTTTATGTATTTACCTCTTATTAAGGGACTTTCTGTTTGACACTTAAAAATTTTTCAAAGGTAAGATAAAAAGGAGAGAAATAGATACAAATATTTTTTGTAAGTAAAATATTAAAATTTCAAAGACAAGCTTGTGTTTATCTTTAAAAAAATCAAATATATACTTAAGCCTAAAAAATCCATGCAACTTCAATAAAGGAAAGAAACAGAGAAAGAAAAAAAAAAAGTGCAACCCACTCATCTGTTCGGTGCTTCGATTTATAGACAAAACGGAATATATAACAAAGTGATTGCTCCCCCATAGAGGAACTTTTTCTCTGGATTTTCATAAGGAATAAAAATTCTGGTTAAAGCTGATACAATTCACGGTCTTCCGAAAAAAAATCCGAGCAGCAAATTATTTTCAATAAGTTTCTGTAAGTACAAAATTCTATTGCTCATTTTAAACATTTATGTAATAAGTATTCTTTAAATAAGAATTTTCGTTTTTCATTGACTTCAAATTTAAAAAATTACCTATAACAAGTACCTATTTATATATGATTTATTTAATGCTTAATACACCCTGATTCTCTCATTGAATTACATTTTTAGTACGAAAGGTCAAAATGCACAATTTATGATGTGGTGGGTGCCTTTAATTTCTAGCACTAGGACAAACACAAGGGGAAGTACTGAAGTATTTTTACTTTATTAATGTAAAGTGTGATAGAACATCTTACGGTATTTGCTTTTATGAAAAAAGCGGGTAATAAATTATTTTCTTAATCTTAAGTACTCTTTTTAATATATATATATATATATATATATATATATATATATATATATTCACATATGTGAAAGTTATTAAGATTAACTTTTCTTTAAACTCAATGAATTACTGAGATAAAAGGATACTAAGTTATTTTATTGTCAATTAAATTGTTTTACACTTATGTATCCACAGTTATATATATATACTAGCTGTTACCCGCGACTTCGTTCACGTAGAAATTTACAAAAAAGTGTTTTGTTCAATTCACAGATCTTACGAAAACTTAATAATTCTGTATTCCACGTTAAGAAATACATACACGCTATATATATATAGAGAGAGAGAGTTTAATGTCATTTTTTTACTTTGTGAATCAATGTTTTGTTTTTATATTTTTGTGTTCTTTCTGCTTTTTGGTGTTTATTGTTTTATTTTTTTTTTATTTTCTTTGTTTTTTGATAATTCTTGTGTGGTTTTTTTCGTATAAATTTATTGAACATCCTCTTTATATACAGTATTAAATTTATTGAAAAATCTCTTTATATACAATATTTGGTGTACGATTTTCTTGAGCTAAAACAAAAACGCCAGTGGCATTCCTCGCACGTGAACATGCCACGTATAGTTGGCCATGTGAAAAGCAACTCTTAGTTAAATCTATGCCAACTTTGCTTAACGTTTGCCCTTGTGACTTGTTAATTGTCATAGCAAAGCTGACACTTACAGGGAATTGTAGTCTTTTGAATTCAAACGGGAAATTCGATGGTATTATGGGAATTCGTGGTATAAGTACTATGTTACCTTTTCCGCATCCGGATATTATACGACCTTCTATAACGTTTCTTTGCAATGACACTACTCGTAACCTAGTACCATTGCAAAGTTTTGGTGGGTTTAAATTACGGAGTAGTATGATGGGAATGCCAATCTTAAGTTCTAGCTTGTGAGGAGGTAGACCAGGCACAATTATTCTGTTTAAAAATTCTGTTGGATAACTAACCGTTTCATCCGGATTGCAAACTGTATTGATGGAAAGGTATGTTTGTGATTCACCAGGAAGCTTATTTAACATGCGCTGATTAAGCGCAGTAACCTGGTCGTTTATAGGTGCTAAAACGGATCTTTCACACAACCACGAATCTTCTTTTATATTGAGATGGTGAACATCATCATAAATGCTATGTTTTTTTTATCAAAATCTGAAATATTTTCATGAATAAAAACCTAACAATGTTTAACATCGATTTCTAATTATTATACTTAAAGTTCAGCTGTTAAAGTTTAAAACAGCTTAAATATAACGAATTAAAAAAACTCACAATTAAGAAATTAAGAACAATTTGAATTATTTTAGAAACAACTACCTACGCAGTTAACTAAATAAAATAACCTAAGAGTAATTTAACAAAATCTGAAATATTTTCATGAATAAAAACCTAACAATGATTTAACATTGATTTCTAATTATTATACTTAAAGTTCAGCTGTTAAAGTTTAAAACAGCTTAAATATAACGAATGAAAAAAACTCACAATTAAGAAATTAAGAACAATTTGAATTAAGAAAAACAGAGAGGTAGAAAAATGAAAGATACCTTGAAAATTATTATTCTTCGATTACAATATAAATATTAAGCAAATAATAACTATTGTTTAAATGTGACTAAAAATGTAAATAAAAAAAAGAGAAAGGATTAAAACTTATCAATTTTTTGTTTCTAGCATTGCTTTTTGCTTATGAAGCCTTGATTTATTATTTTTAAAAGTGTAACCGAAACAGCCGATGCTCTACTTAACTGAACAGTGTGAGATAACTATCATAAAAAAAAATTATGGCACGTGTCAGCGAATTATGATGTGCGCGTAACACTGTTATGTCTCATGAAGAGCATCGGTCGCCAGTAACCAAAACAACGACTTCATTAGCTCAGCTTGGCGTTCAATTTGGCGTTCATCTTGGCATTCAGTTTCACGTTCACCCGTATAGTTTCCGTTCCCGTAAGAATACGAGAATAAAATATAGCCTATGTTACTCCCCTTTAATGTAGCTTTCCATTAGTGAAAGAATTTTTAAAATCGCACCAGCCGTTTCCGAGATTAGCCGGAACAGACAGACAGACAAAAATTTTAAAAATTCGTTTTTTGTTATGAGTACCGTATATACTTTTAGTGCATGAAGTAAAAAGCTGCTAATTTGAAATTACAAACAGACACTTCAATTTTATTTATTTGTATATATATATATATATTATATATATATTATGTATAGTTAAGAGTATATTGATTGTAAAATTTTCTCTATGGATTAAAATGAAATGAGATTGTTGAAGCGAGAAATGTTTTCCCGTAAGAGAACTACCACTTTCAGAATGAGATAATGCACAGCCTTCTCTCTGATCGTGTGATCTTATTTTACAATCAAATGATCGCTGTTTGTAATCTTATTCTACATTGAAAAACAGAGTTGTTATGGTTGGACAAGACGTGTTAGAGGATGAACTGTTGCATTATGCTTCGCCACACTGGTGCTGCACCCGGTATCATGGTATGGGGTGGTATTGGATTTCACTGTTACACTCTTCTAGTACACATTGTTGGTACACTGAACAGACAGCGCTACATTTCTGAGGTGTTGGAGCCCGTGGTCCTCCTATACATTCAGCACTCGCCATCAGCCATATTTCAACAGCATAATGCGTGACCACGCGTGGTACACAATGTTCAAGGCCGCTTTTCCGCTTAGACACGCTAGGCACATGCCTAGGGTGCAAGAGATTTGGATGTGCAAAAAATTAAAAGGTGAATGAAAGAGAAAAAATTTCAAAAAAAAAAAATCCCTCTTGAACCAAAATTGGCAAGGTAAGAACTGAAGGTAAGAACTCGGTGTGGCAATTTGAAGTGCCTAGGGTGCCGGGAGTGCTAAAACCGGCCCTGCAAGAATTCTTCTTCACCCATCAGTTTGAATTGCTTTCCTTGCCTACTTGTTCTCTCGATATCTATCGCCAATTGAAAACATGTGGTCCATACTTGCACAACGACTAGCCCGGGATACACCACCGGCTGCTGCATCAGATAAACTTTGACAATATGTGGAAGCCGCATGGACTGCTGTACCCCCAACAATAAATCCAAAGCCTCTTTGATTCTAGGCTGAGTTGGTGGTTATAGCCAACAATGGCCACTAACTACTGATTTTTCCATGATCTACACGCTACAAGAGGCTGTAATTTTGAACTTTGTGCAACATGTTATCTGACAAATAAATTTCGCTGTGATATCTCTGGTTTTTCTTAGTGCTACATTTTGTGTGGCCAGAAGTGTACAATCCTTTAATTGAAAAATAATGTAAGCCGAAAGAATAACAGATGATAACATCACATATGCCACTTTTAATTTTTGTGTGAATAAAATTGTGGTTTATAATCCTTTTTCTTGTCCGTAAATTGTATTCCAAACACATGTTTCATTAAAGTATGATTAATAGAAAATCAAAAATTTAAAATAATAGTGGCATAAATAGAACTATTTTATGGAAGGGAAGGATTAAATTTCAAATTGCACATGGACGAAAGCGCCACGGTGTAATTTAAATGTTTAAAATTAAAAATCTGTTGATTTAAGGGGTACGGGTCAAACTCCACTTTGTGTACGTCATAGTATAGTGATCAATTTTTCAAATGAAAAATTCCCTAAGTGAACAGTGTTGATCAATTTTATTCCTTAGTCGTCAATAATAAGTTTTAAACTATGATTTTGTTCGATATTATTTTTTCAATAATTATTTAGTAACATTTAATTTTATGATTATTCTGCAATAAATGTATCAAATTTAAATTGTTACTTTTTTATTTCATACACTGAAAACTTCTTTAAGAAAATTATGTTCCAAAATGAAAAGATTCGGGGATTTTTTTTTTAGAAAAAAAATAATAGAAGTGGAGCAAGTTTCGTTTCTGTTTCGATTTCAAATGACGTCACTTGCAGTTTAATTAATATCCTATGGACTAGTTCTACTTTGTAAACAACAACATTGAGTAAAACCCTCACTTACTTCCGGTGTAATGTTAATCTATGGGAAAACATCGAAATTCAACTGAGTTTTTCAAAGTTCTATTGCAAGTTTTTGAAACTCTTTTGAACGAAATGGAAAGAAGATGATCTGTAGATTTCACATTCGGAATTTTATATAATTTCTTTCAGTATCTTTTCTTAAATACCTTTTTAATTTTTTATCTCACTTAGAGCAAGGTTGCCATAATTGCTTGCTTATCGCGTTTTTTGGCGACTTTTGGAATATATAACTAGTGTAATGTGTACTAAGTAATTAGTGTTAATTTGCGTTATCATATCATAAGATTTATTATAATAATTGTATTTGTGTATTTGAATCGTTTGTTTCTTTCTTGGTTACGAAAACAAAAAGTAATTAAATACTTCGGAAATTTTTTTAATTATTTGTTTTCGTGGTAAATGTTATATTCATTAAGATATTGCATGTACTTGTCGCCATTTTTTTTTCTACATATTACATTTTTTATAGTTATTGGATTAAATTTCTTCCATATTCATTTGAAGAAGAGTAATTATAACTATGTGTAAAAAACTTTTTATTTATAATTGTTACTTTTTGACTAATTTAATGCAATAAATGCAATAAAAATTTTAATTACTTCTGCTTAAGTTTGTATACAAAACAATGTTATTTTGTTGAAACCGGAAAAAATTGAGGGTTTTAATTACCGCAGCGTCCTCATAGTAAGCTTTACGGTAGAACTAGTCCATAGACCTCTAACTCATTATTGTTTATTAAAATCTAAAAAGAAACTATAATAAGCTTCAAAATTTATTTTTCAACTAATATATTTTTATTTAATTATTTGCTTAAGCACAATTTCAAATTTGTTTTTAAATTTTTTATCTACCTGTATAGCCACCTTTTTAAAAATTAGTGGAGGGAAAACAACTACTAAACACAGTAGAAACTTTGTTTTTGTCAAGTGAAATTAGCACCAGCTGAAACTTGTTGTTACGTGATATAAATACAAATTCTAATTCAATACAAAAAAATAAATTTTTACTTCCTAAATCGCCTCTTTTATACATTTCTACATCGAAATTGTTTCACTAAATTAATGGCTGACTATTTATTGTACTTTCATGGACCGAAGTCAGTGGAATGGTAACGTAAGTAAGTGTAAGTAATTTTAATACGAAGTGTTATAAAACTCCGAAAGACCTATTCCCATGTCACTTATGCACAGAAGTAAATCTCCGGACAAAAGTATCCTGATATTCGTTTATTCTGTGATTTTTATTTCAAAGCTTTTTGTAAGTCAGTGTCCGGAAGTAATGACACTCGTCACATGAATTTCATGGAGCTATTTTTGTCGATTGCTTATGTCAAGTGATTGCCTCTGTGTATGTTTATATGCAAAATCGCTAAGAAGAACGTATGGTGTTTTATTTTTTGTGCTTGAAGAATATGAAGAGTCTCATGTCTTCTTTTGTTTTGTTTAATAGGATTTGGCCTTGAAAAATTTCCAACTAAATTGAGACATCTGGTCAGGATGTTTTCTCCAGCTCATCTTGTATTTTTTATGCTGTCGTTGTTTCTAGTGGATGCAACAATAGATGTAGTAAGTTTGTTTTTCTTCGTTTTATTTATTTATTTTTTTACTGCCAATATGATGATAACGAAGGAAATTTCTTGTTTTTACTATATACTTTTAGTGTTATATATCTTTTGTGTGTTTCTTTTTGCTGTTTGTTAATTCAAATATTGTGACTAATGTAACTATAGAAACTGAAATCTTTATCCATGTTAGTTTTAGAAAAATTACTACACTCAAGAGAAATGTTAAAATGAAATAAATCATTTGACGACTTTTTTAATTAACATTTAATTGAGTTTTTTTCAAGAATCAAGAGATCTCTTATTTTTGAAATAAATTAGAGGTTGCATCATTTAATATATCTTTGTAATTTTTTTCATATGTGTGAATATTTTTCAACCAGTATGTAAACAAGTCTTAAGTGAATTCTTAATTATGTTGAAATTAACACTTCATTTTTTTGGAAGTGAGTTAAACCTTGTATTAGTTTTTAAAATTTAGTTTCAAAATAAAATAATAAAGAAAATTGTTTGTATATATAAATCTTGTTTTTTAATATTTCTTTTGTTTTACTTAAGAATAAAAAAAACTTGTAAAGAATAAATGCTTACGTATATATATATATATATAAATCTCTGCAACCACGAGAAAATTATTTAATTGCTTTTAAAAATATAGGTATGTGGTGATATTTTTCTGATAATACCAATACAAATGTACAATAATATAAATAGTTTTAGTAAAATAATATAAATTTAGTTTGTAATATAAATATCAAATAGATATGATTAATGATTATGTTATAAAGCAACTTTCTTCTCTTTATAGTACAAATATATATAAGGGACAGTAGGTTATTTTTTGAATACGAGATATTTGAGATGATTGTTGGGTGATATATACAATTTGAATCACTTGATTTTATCCTGTTGCATACTCTTAACACTTTCACAACTAGAACCCCCCCCCCCTCCCAATTTTAAAATTCGTGATTGTTGTATTTAATTTTAATATTATAACTGGATTTATATATTATACAAAATGTCAAAATAGAAAGTATGCCAAACACAATTACATAAACAGAAACATTTAGGGGGAAAATTAAGAACTGTCAAATATTAATTGGCTTCAATGGTAAAAAATTCATAAGCTATTTTCTTATAGCTTATGAATCAGTTCATAAGCTATAGTTCAGTTTGTTTCATGTAATCAGTTCTTCAGTTTCAGTTCAAGTAACATATATCTGTGTTTTCTTACATGTTTTATGTTATTTGGCAAGTACAATTTTGTGCCATAAAATATATTTGAATAAATGTAATTGATTCATCAATTAAAAAAAACTACAAATTTTTTATGATTTTAATTTTACATCTTAAACTAAATTTTAGTTACATACTAATATTTACCCTTAACAACCGTATGGCTCTTTAAGGGTTAAGAAAAGAAAATCATATAAAATTATTTCAATTTATTTTTGTAAAAATTTTATTACAATAAAAAAAAACCTTACATTTTTTTCTTTTTTACTGTTTTAAATTTTATTGTATTTTATTTAAAATTATGAGTTGCATCTAAAGCTGTTTTCTTTTAAAATTACTTTTTAATTACTGAAATTGTTTATTGTCTTTTTTAATTGAGAAGAAAATTTATCTATTATAATAAAAACCATTGTATTTATTTTTAATTAGAATTTCTAATACCTAGAACTTAATTCCACTGCAATATGTTGGAAAAATAAATGTTAGTAATTGTATAATCATAACTGTATGATTTTAAATTGAAACAAAATTCAGACTCAGCAATTGAGAATATGCTGTTGTATTTTTATTTCCTACTTAAGACAGTCAATTCTGTGGATTTTACATACATATATATTCCAATAAAAAAAAATGACAGTTTTTCTAATTTAGACCCACTATGCAAAGAAGCACATTAAATCTGTTGTGGCTTTATTGATGTGGTGAGGAAATTGGGGTACTGGTTTGGGTATCGTCTACTCGACTGTGGTTCAAAATTATTAGGTTTGTCATCAATAGCCCTCATGTTGATTTTGAGTGGGACATTAATAAGTATTCTTTTTCAATGGTTCAACAGCCCTGGGTGGGCCCTTGCCTACTCCGGAAGTTTACTCCAGACATCTCTACAATTGTTTTCCAGTTTTTGACCTTTAAATTATTTAGGTCTTTTTTGACAGAGTCAATCCGTCTTAACATGGGTCTGCCCCGAGGTCTATTTCTCATGAGCTTTGCCAGAAAAATAAGTATTCACTCATTCCTAATTGATTACTAATTTAAATAAGCAATACTGATTTTTTATGAGTAATTGTCAGTTGAAGATTTGATAGTTATTTTATTATTATTGAAAAGGGGGGGGGGTAACTTTACATTACAGCTCAGATGAATAAAATATATTTTCATTGCAAAAAGAATCATAAATTTTAATCCCTAATGTATATTTTAAAATGCATTATAATTTTTTTTAGAAAAATTCACATAAAATGCTGTTATGATTTTGTATTTTTGAGTCTTCTTTGAAATCTCTATATTTTTTTGAATTTGATTTATTGATAAAATAAATTATTCACTTTACAAAAGCAAAATACCTTTTTCTAATTTTTGAATTCTAAAATGCATCCTGTGAATTTCTCTAACTAAGAACTTGCGGCATTGTGTTTAACATACAGCTCCAATATATTTCGCTATTTCTGAGTCAATAAAACAAATTCAAGTGAAAAAACTTTTTTTTTGCATTGAATGTATTTGAATATAAATGATGGCATTTAATTTTGTTAATGTTTTGATTTATTATTTTGATTGGAAAAGAACATAACATACAGATAGAAGAAAATTTTCAGACATTCAGATAATTAAATGGGTACTAATTAGTTATAAAGACTATAAATTGGCAATTATTTTTCCTAGTTACCACAATTCTAATGTTGGTGACATCTGATTTGATGAATTCAATACAAATGCAGTCATAAGTTTAATTTAATGGGGTTAAATCAACTTTATATATTCATATTGGCAATCAGTAAAAGCAGAATTTTTTATATTTTCTATGCATTGCCTTTTTTGACTTCATAATTCCTGTTACGAATAAGTAAACAGTATAACAAGGGGGGGGGGGGAATGGTGTTAAATACAAATCAACCACTAGTAACAATATTTGAAAATATTATCACTTTATCAACAATGGATTCAAGCTAAAATTTGTCATATTTTCTACATATTGGTATATTTGGCTTTGTGGCCCTATAATCGATAAATTCCATTAAAACAATAAATACCACAGTTGTCTTCATTTATAATATTTTAATATACCTGATGATATTAGTGTTGAAGAACATAGCAGTTGAACCATCATGACTTATAATGTTACAGCAGCTCCAGTATTAAAGAATATTTACTCATTAGGATAAATATTTCTTTTTTTTACCATGTATGGTATTTTATACTTTTTCTTTTTGGGTGTAAGTATAACACTTCAGTTTTACAACTGTTTAAAGCTTAAAACTAGTAGAGACTGGAAGCAAATTTGCTGTATAAACATAATTCTATTACACCTGCAATTCAGGATATTGATATTTCAGAAGTCCCAATGCTAGTTGAAACTGACAAAGATTGGTAAAAAAGTGGCTACTAATGGGCCTAGATGAGAATTCTTTTTAAATTTGTTTTGTTAGGGTATGCATTCTGAAGACCTGCAATTAGATAATATCTGTATGTGATTAGATCTCTGAAAGATAATTTTATCAGCTGTTGCTGAAATGGTCACCAAAATGGACCCAGCTAATCACTACTGTTTGAATCCACATGTAACTTTCATCACAAATTGGCTCAAAATCTAATCAGTCATAGCATCATAGCTGTCATATGTTTCGTTAATAACTGTTCTAGAAGCGACTCACTGTCCCTTGACAGAGACTGCCTCACTGATTTTGTTCCAGTGGCAAAAAACAACAGGGAAATATATCAGCCTTTTCTACTTTCCACTTTAAAAAAATCTAACAATTAGACTTTCCTTTTTTTAGCTCTCTTATTATTAGTACAAAAAGCAAAAATAGAATAAAAAGTAGCTGCTTATCAAACCAAATGAAAATTCTTTTCTAGGATTTGGTTTGAGCATTTCTTTAGCACATCATCAGACAGACACATTTCAAATCTGGTAACTCTTCCCTCCCTTCCTCTTTTTTTCTCCAAAGAAAAGTTCAACAATACTGTTGAATTAAACGATGAGGGAAAATTTCATTTAACTAGGAATGCAGTTTAATATCCTAAATCCGTATTTTGAATAGTGCAAGCAGGTCCATTGTTAATTTTCATTTTCACTATTTTGTATTCTCATTTAAAGATATTTATTTAGTTTTTTAATGATTGATATTCAGATTTTCAAAAAACATCTGTTGTAAAATGCTAGTTGAAAATGTGTTTTTTAGTACATAAACAAAATTTGCTTGAAATGTTCCTCTAATGGCTCAATCAAGCCTTGAATTCAATAAATATTACGAGGGTGAGTCGTAAAATAAGTTTCCCCTGTCGAAAGTTGTATATGAAAGTCAAAACATAGAATGAGATGTTAAAAGGTAAGATATAACTTTATTTTTCCACTTAAATACTAAGTACAATGAGACATTTGTGTCTTACCGCTTCAAAAGGTCTTCCAGGAAAAAGTCAAGGCTTTGCACACAGAAGAGTTTAATGGCTGTAGACTAAAGACGACACTGCAGGTGAACATGCAAGACACCTACACATCATTCGGTAGTACAATGGATACATGCTATGTGGAACTGTGACACCCTATTGAAATTGATAGTGGCAATTCGCAAAAAGCGGCCTGGGCTTCTCAGATCTGGCATTCTGTTGTTGTATGACTGGGCAACAGCAACTCAAAACCATATTGAAACTCTTGATTGGGAGTGCCTACACTATCGGCCATACAGTCCTGATCTTGAACCAAGTGACTTTCATCTGTTCTTTGGAAGCAATGCTGAAGTCAAACAATCCGTTAAACTTTTCTTACATATGCAAAGCTTTGAGTTTTTCCTGAAAGGCTTTTTGAAGCTTGTCAAATGATATGACAAATGTCTCAATGCAAATGCTTTTGTAGAAAAATAAACTTATGTTTTATTCTTAACTAGCCGTTACCCTCCCGCTTCGCTGGGTATTCCATGATGTTTTATAAATATATCTGTTTATATTCTGACAGACAGACAGACAAAAATTTTAAAAATTGGTTTTTTGTTATGAGTACCGTATATACTTTTAGTGCATTAAGTAAAAAGCTGCTAATTTGAAATTACAAACAGACACTTCAATTTTATTTATTTGTATAGATATAGATTGGGATTATAATAACTATTGTTTAAATGTGACTAAAAATGTAAATAAAAAAAAAAAGAAAGGATTAAAACTAACTGTAAAACTTATCAATTTTTTGTTTCTTGCATTGCTTTTTGCTTATGAAGCCTTGATTTATTATTTTTAAAAGTGCATCCGAAACAGCCGATGCTCTACTTAACTGAACAGTGAGATAACTATCATAAAAAAAAAGATTATGGCACGTGTCAGCGTATTATCATGTGCGCGTAACACTATTATGTCTCATGAAGAGCATCGGTCGCCAGTAACCAAAACAACGACTTCATTAGCTCTGCTTGGCGTTCATCTAGGCATTCAGTTTCACGTTCACCCGTATAGTTTCCGTTCCTGTAAGAATACGGGAATAAAATATAGCCTATGTTACTCCCCGTTAATGTAGCTTTCCATTAGTGAAAGAATTTTTAAAATCGCACCAGCCGTTTCCGAGATTAGCCGGGACAGACAGACAGACAAAAATTTTAAAAATTGGTTTTTTGTTATGAGTACTGTATATACTTTTAGTGCATTAAGTGAAAAGCTGCTTATTTGAAATTACAAACAGACACTTCAATTTTATTTATTTGTATAGATGTTTCATTCCAAGTTTCGACTTTCATGCACAACTCTGACCACAGTCTGCATGGGAAACTTATTTTCCGACTCACCCTTGTAATTGATTGAATAGTCAACACTTGTGAATTATCTCTATCTCTGAGCAGTTTATAAAGAAATTGACTAATCATTTTTGATTGTTTGACTGGTGTAAAAAATAGAGTTCTCTAGAAAATTTTTTTTGAAAAGTATAAAAAGTGTCATTCAATATTCAGTGTTGTTCATTTTAATTTAAATCGAATTTTAAAAATACTCAAATGTATACATACTAATATGCATGTAATGTATATACTCTTAATATGAATATTGTTAACTGATGAAATAGCCTAATTTAATTTGTTAATTAAATATTAAGTTCGATTGGTAGCATATCGCGCTTCCCCACCACAGGTCCAGAATTTAAACCCCAGGCTGGGCAAGGTCCACTCAGCCCGACCCTTCAGATGGTTAATAAATGAGTACCAAGCTTACTTGGGAACCAAACACTGAGAGTTTCTCGTCAGGCTGATCACCTGGCCAAAACATCTGCTTGTGCATCTCAGAGTCACGAAAACTGAGATGGGCAGAGAAGACCTTGGCTCTTATGGGCTGTTGCACCACTGAAAGGGAGTATGTGAGAGAGAGCAAAATATTATAATTGTAAATTTAGTAAGTGTGTATATTGAGTCAACTTGCTGTATTAATTTGTTACTTAATTATTCTCCCTTCAGTTTGTGAATGACTTCTCAAAAATCATACATTTATGCAAAAATATTTCATAATTATAATTAACTTGTCTGCCCATTTTGTTAGAGTATTCTTATTTTATAAGTAGAAGTAGCTATACAATAATTAAATTTATGGTTTACAAGTATTATTGAGCATGTAGTTATTTATATTGGGAAAGCAGTTATAGAGTCTGAGAATTTTTTTCATGAATATTAGTTTTATGAGAATATTTTTCAATACAAAAACTTATGCAATCGGAAAATAAAACATATGATTTGGTATGATTTTTTATATTTTAAAAGACAAAGATTTATTTGTCTTTAAAATTTTGTAATTTATAAGTATTCACACAATTGAAAAATATCAGTAAAACTTTTCATTTTATTGTACTCTTTTTTTTTTTTTTTTTTTTAATAGTTTGATCAATATGGACGGAAAACTGACAGTTTCCAAGACAGGGAAGCTGCCTTTGATGATGATTTTGTTACAATGGAGGTAACAAAAATTTTCAAAATTTGATTTTTATTCCCTTTTTTTTTCAGTTATGAAAACAATACAAAAATTGTTTGGAGTTTTGAAAATTTTTATCAACTGTATTTTTTGAATTGAGTAGTGATGTAATTATTGGTGCACTGATTGTGTTGATTCACATCTGATAAAACCTGCGTAAATCTGATAAAGGTATTTGAATGAGCTGTACTTGTCAGCTTGAGTGATATTTACTTGATAGGTTAACGGTAGAAATGTTGCTTGATTTTTCAGTTTAATTGAATAATGTGATATGACAATTTTTTTTTACATTCAATAAATATTTTCATTTTTAATTTATATATCTTAAATTTTTTTTATTAATATTCTTTAATGCATCTTTAGTGAGTTAGATCAATACGGTAAATGATTTATTTTAAATATACAAAGCAAACGATATATTTTAAATGAAATTGCTAGTAATTTTGCAAATCAGATAATGTTATCATTTCATCAGATAAATGCTTGAAATATCAGGGATTAATAGGACAATTATAGAAATTGAGAATTTCCATAAAAATATGATACAAACAAATCCAGAATAATTTCCTGGTTCTAAAGAGATTCTTATATAAAAAATTAAAAAATTGTATTGTGAGTGAAGGATATTAAATAAACAATTTAATATAGTTTAATAGCATGTTCATATAAATTTTAGTTGATGTAGTTCATTATGTATAAGTTGTTTAAATGAAATGACATTTGTTTAATTATAAAAGAATTATTTAAACTCATGATATATTTTCATATAATACTATTAACTTATAACAGGCTGTTTAAACTGATTACAATATAAATGTATATATGTATCATTACAAAGAATCTTCAAGAATAGAAATAGATAAGAATTCTATTCATTTTTGAAGAAAGGTGAGAATAACATTCAAAGGATTCTGATTTTATATAGTCAAATCCATAGCATCAATGATCATCAACTTTGCCATTTGGGGAAAGAATTGTGTACACTTTCAGCTTATGCATACATATGTTAAAAAAAAATTCTGAGAAATCTTCAGGGGTATTTAAATTTCTTACTTTTACTTTCTTCTTAATTGTGAAATGTATTGAAGAATTTTAATAAAATTTTAATTTTAATAACATGTTATTACATTGTAAATAGTTTTATTCTATCACAATGTAATTTTGGTAAACATTTACTGTATGGTCACCCTTGGCGACTTTTTCAAAATCTAGCCAAAAGTCGCCAAAATGGCGACTTCTTCTACGAACGAGATTTAAAGAAAACAGCGTAGTGAAAATGTTGCCTGCACAAAAAAAATGGCGGCAAAATCACTGAAAACGATAATCACACAGTCTTAGAAGAACATTTACTCTTTCATATTAAAATCAAAATTACTCTGACTCACCCACAAATAAACCTGAACTAAAATCTCATTCGATGTCATTCAACTCAATTAAAAAAAAAACCTTTCTCACACTCCTTTTGACGTCATGCATTTGTCCTTTCACCTTAGATTTACACCTCCACTTATATCGTGCCTTTCAACCAATTTCATATCCTTACCACATTTACAACACTCATATCTATCCGCAATGAAACCCGCTTTCATACAAAATTCAAACGTTTCCTTCCCTTTTCTAATCCATACAAATACCTTAAATTAACATTCTTATCAAACCACATAACATCATTCTCACAAAACATTCTCGCACTTACCTCAGACATTCCCCATGCAACAGACATCACAAAAATTTCACGAAAAAAATGCGGTAGCTGAAGACTAAAAAAAACACAAGTACAACGTGGTCGAACGAAAAGTTAAATAATGGCGGCTACATTCTGTTGTCCAATAGGGTTACTGTAATTATTTGTCGGGTTGGATTGGGGTTGCCATATAAAAAGATTTATCGCCAATTTAAAAAAATCGCACCAAGGGTGACTGTACAGTAAATCTCTTCCGTAATTTTTACCTAATTCTTTTTAATATATAATTTTAATAATTTATATTAAATATTTTATGCAGATTGGGAGAATTATAAATAAATAATGTATCTTATTTGTTATTTCTGATATAAACACTACATGCATGCATTTGCCTTTTGCTAGAATGTATCCTTGGTGTGTGTGTGTAAATGAATATTCATGTTGTAGTTTTTTATTATTAAATTCTCCAAAATATGAATAAAGATCGAACTTATTCAAATCTTTATTTTTATCTTAAAGGGTTATCTTGTATCTGCGAATCCTCAAGATGCATGCACCAGTATCGCTCCACCAACTTTTTTGACAAACTTTACAATGGGGAAGTTTGTACTTATTAATGGCACAAATGAATGTGGATTTACTACTAAGGTATGAAGTTTATTTTTTTCCCTCTCTTTTAAAACAAGTTTCTATGCACACTTTGTCAAGAAAATGACATTTATTTTTATTGTCACAAAATATTAGGTAAATAATTCGATATACTAATTTTATATATATATATGACAGGCCCCAGGCCTGCGGGTTAAATGATGAAGCATCTTCTATAATAATGACTTCTTTTTATTTCTCTACGATAATCTAATATCCAACATGGCATCCCTTAGGCGCGCAACACTATAGAACAATAAACGGTAATCCGGCCAGGAGTCCACCAGCCACCTCTCTCCAGTACGCATTCGCCCTCGTCAACGCTCGCTCCACCTTTAAATAGGCTTACTTACCCACAAATCCTTACGCGATGATAAAGAGTTCGCTCTATTTTTATTTATTACTCCCTTAATTTTAAAGTTAATCTTTTCAAACCTGACATATATATATTGATATAATTTTGTAATTTTTTTTAAAAAAAAGAATTATAAAATACAACTACAGTTACAAAAACAATGGTATATATGTATTGAATTATATACATATAATAGGCTCCTCTAATATAGAAAACATTGTAATTGTCACTTGACATTATAGAAACTGTAAAACATTAAGAGAAAAAATTCTTATTTCAGTTATGAAAATATGTTACATTTTAGATCAATTCATCCACATAATTATTCATAATCTGTTGAGTCAGATGCAATGAATGCTACAATTATGTAGAAGTGGTCTTTTATACAAGAATGTTGTGAAATTGATACAAAGCAAGAATTTGAATTCAGCTCTGATGCTGACACAATGAATGTGTTCTTCCACAATGAATTCAACGTTCTTGAAATTACTGTCCAATTTTTCTGAATTTTTAGATATTTCAATATAATTGAAAAAAGCCGTGCATAATACAACTATAAAAAAAGGCATCTTAGTCTACTTTTCTATAAATATATTTGTGAATTGAAAAAGCAAAATTGCCTATTGAAATTTATTTAATATGAATGAGAATAATACTTAAAATGAGTTTTTTTATTATTATTTTTTACAAAAATATTATATTTCTAGAATCTTATATTTAATATTGTCGATTTATATTAATGCAAAGTACATTATTTTAGAAATTCAACTTTACTTTGTGTGATGGTATTTCATGACTTTGATAATGTGAAACAAATTTTATGAATATTTTTAATTAATTTAAAACTTATACTCTAATTTTACCTGGATTTTGTAGGTTCATAATGCTGAAAATGCAGGGTATGATGTCGCTATAATTTATGATCCTTCTTCTATGCCATTTGATTATATTCATATTGGTAATATTTTTTTTTGTAGTTGTATTAATTATTTTTACTTAGTTATTCAAAATATAGCCTCCTTGGTGACTAACAAACACTTGGTTATTGTATATCTAGCAATGGGGGGGGGGATATTTCTATAATTTATTTTACTTGGAAAGTTATAGAATATTTTTAAATTTTGTTTGTTATATTTTCTTGTCTGATCCAGAGGATCTTTTTTTTATAATTATTAATTGATCTGTGTATCCATGGGAAATAAATAATGTAAAATAATTTGTTGCTAGATATTTATTTGAATATTAATAATATTTACCTAATACTGTTGTAAGAACTTTTTGCCATTTTTTGTTTTAGATAAAGTTATTCAGTGTGTTGAATCGTTGTTATATCATATATTGATATGATGTAATAATAAAATGTACCTTTTTAAAAAAAATGCATTGATTGTGTATGAATTTGCTGATTGTGTTCCTTTTAGTACTTAATAGTTTAAATCAAAATAATTTATGTAAAAAAAAGACATTTTGTAATTTTTTTATTATTATTTATATGCTATACTACATTAAGATATTTACTTAAAATCTTCCAAATGACTTCGTCTTGGAAGCTGTTGCTGCTTCTTGTGACTTTACACTATATTTATCTCAGTTGGAAATACTTCGATTTGAAATTTCTATATTTCAAAATTTGATCTTTGTTCTAAAATATCTACCAAAGTATAGTTTTCTATGGAACGGTGGTTAAATTAATATAAATAGTATTTTCTGTGATAAAATTGTTTGACAAAATGTAGTTTTTTAAAATTATTTTATAGTAATTGGGGGGGGGGGGGATACTGAATTCTGTCAAATTTTTTCTAGGAATTAAGATGCCCTTTTAGTTGTTATTGCTTTTATTTACTGCAGATTTAATTCTGCAGTAAACGAAATTTTACAAATTTAAAATTTAGCTTTGTTTTGTGATGAATTGACTATTTATTCTTTATCTATTAGATAAATGAAATATATATATTATCTAATTTTGTCACCACTATGTTTTTTTTTTTAATCATATAAAGCAGGATGTTGTTTTTTTTTTCTAAACAATCATCTTCACTTTTTAAAATAATTTTTTTGGAAATACTCAGTTGGGAGTAGAACCTCTGAAATGTTATTTTAATTTGGTGCCTTTTTTCAATTTTTCAATTTGTTTTCATAAATAAAAAACTAAATGGTTATGGTAGAATGGTATGCTACATTAATTAATTTCCTATATAAAATAAAATTTAGTACTCCAATCACTGTACTGTACTGCAAAGTACTGTATTTTATATAACATTTCTTACACCCTCTCCCCTCTCTAATGCTGTAAATATGTTAAATTTCATAAAGAAAACAATGTCATGTTTTTTTTTTAAAAGCATTGGTTGATTTGGCTTTGAAAAAAAAAAAAAAAACGGAAGGAATATTTGTATTTTATAAATTGTTGAAAAACACTGCTTTTACTAATTATTTCTATTTTCCAGTTCCTTTTCCAAGACTTCAACTTAATATTGAAGTACTATTTGTCTCCTATGAGGATGGCATTATAATGAGAAGCAATTATGTGTATAACACAAGGTAAATATTTTGTAATTCTTTTTGAAAGTGATTTAGCATTGCAATTTCTAATGTGTTTATTATCTTAAATTTCATGGCAAACATCAGAAAATATGAATTTGCTTTAAATTTATATTGAAAGTATCAAGTTTTACAACAGAATTATATATTTTTTGCTGTAAAATATAAATCAATTTAGTTTCTCAAGACAAATAGTGAAAATTGGAAAGACATAAATCAGAATGGTGAAAACATTTTTAGATACTTACATATTAGTGTCACCATAGCAAAATTTGCACCACACAAATTGCTCTATGATATCAAAACAAAAAGATTCTTACATGTTTTCAGACTTTGATGGAAAATGGCATAATTCATGTGGTGCAAATTTGGCTGTGGTGGCGCTAATATGTAAATATCTATTTTTAAAATATATTAACTAAAAAAATATATATAAAGAAGTATAAAGTTAAGTAGCATACTGAATATAATCAAGTATTTTAAAATTGTTCATAAAAATAAGTAAAGTATGTAGATCTGTTTCCTTGTAATCTAAAACATAATATAAAATGCTTTTTGTATAATTTTAATGCATAACTGAAATTGAAAAGAAGAAAAAAAATTCTCCTCCTCCCCATGGTTGTGGGTCCTAGTGGTCAAGGTCATAAGCTCATGACCAACTTGATTTTTTATCAAATTGTTGTTACGAGTCTTAATGATGCTAAAAACCTATTATGTAGAGAGGCTGATACATGTTAAAATTATCCATATTCAAATTCCTCTGATTGATGCACTTTGGAAATTTAGTAAGAAAGGTATCTGGAGTGATAGAGTTAAAGAGTTGTCCTCACTTGACGTTCGTTCAAAATTGCATGCCAGTTGCCCACTTGTTTCTTTTTAGTGCCACATTAATAAACAATCAATACTCCCTTTCTCTTTTAAAATTTATCATTGTTGTCTTTATGATTTGGAAACATTGTCTAAAAATGCTTTCTGATTTATATTTTTCTTCATATATATTTAATTTAGGCAGCATGTGTTAAGTTATAAAGTAAGCAGTTCATTAAATTTATTTAATACTAGCTATACCCTGCCACGCGTTGCTGTGGCTCAGTCTGGTTAAAAAGAAAGCACATGTTTTCAGTATGTTTAAACATTTACATTGGAGGTACGATTTTTTATTAAAAAAATGTATAAATATATATACACAAAACTTTACTTAACCAATATCATTTGTAATTTGTTAACCAACTTATTTTTGTCCTTATGTCATGAACTTAAATTTATTGACATTGCATTTATAGTGGAGAACTCAAATTGAAAGAGAACTTTTAAATGGCTCTACTCTGGATTCCTTGAGGGCTTTGGGTTAGTTTTACAATGCTAATGGATATTTTTGTTAAACCAGAGGTGTGTTCAAAAATGCACATTTCTCTAAACAATATCATTTGGAAACATGAATTGTATTTCCTGATGTTATATAGGGAATGTTTTGATTCCGCAATATATCTGCCGAGCAAAGCTTTTAATTGCACTGGTGGTTCTCCAAGTTGAGACAATTAAATTTTCCCAGCAGTACAAAACATTCCTTTTGTTTCTCCCTTAAATTTCAGAGAATTGCAATAAAGATACACTTCAGTCATTCTGCTGATGAGAACATGCTGGCTCAACCTATGATCTTCCACTGGGTTGTACCAGAATGCAAGGTGACTGTTATTGTGTGATTGCTCACTCCAAAATCATGTTTGACGCTGATGTGCTGTTTCTGGTTGACATCTTTTAACCACTCGTAACCTACTGTGTTCCTTTTGTTGAGAACAGAGAATATCTGAATGCTAAACATGAATGCTGGGCTCGCAAATGTGCATCCTCAAGTTTGGCTGCCTGTTGCTCTGCTGCGCCCTCAGCATGTGCTTGTGCCATTCTTTGTCTGCTTTTCTCGTCAATTTGATGTGCAATTATATTCATTGCACTACTTTTGCCTAGTGAGTATGACAACCTATGTTTGATTTCCTGAAAGGCATTATTTTTACGTAGTGAATCTAACTGACTGCACTTAAAAAGAAAAAAGTTAAAGCAAAAACATATAAAATTTCAAAACATTAAAGGGGGGGGGGGGGTCAGGAACAAAAAAGAAAGGGAAAAAATTTAAAAAATGCTAATGAAATATTTAACTTCTGTTGTGCATCAATTAACACAGTTCAATTCCAGCGCAAAGAGAGGTAGAAGATATTTTTATTCGAATATGCAAGAAAAATTCAAATATAAGCATGGATTTTGCAGTAGAAATCTACAACAAAGTATTGATAATGATGGAAGATTTTTGCAATTTACTATTCAATTAGCATTAGCAATTGTTATCAAGAAATTTAAGGGCCTATCTTAAAAACAGTGGCATTTATCTAAACACTGATTGCTTCATACATGGACAATTACTTGTTGTCTGGGTACTTAAATATTAGAATCACTGTGCAGCCAAATTGCTGCCATGCAAATCACTTTATTTTCCATCCAAATCTGTTTTTTTTTTCCCTTCATAAAAAATGTGTTAGAACCTTTTAGATATTAAAGTGTGATATGCATGGCACCAATTTTGTTTACAATGATGCTAACATATAAGTACTATTCTGTATTCCAGAGCAGCTGTCACCAATTGGTGATAGGAATTGGTTAGAAATTTTGGATGGTCCACAGAAATACTGGCACATTATTTATGCTTTTATGAAGATTCAGTTTAAAAAAAAGATGAACATCAAAAAACATATTATGAATTATACTTTGCTAAAAACTTTTAGTTACCAATTTTAACAAATTTCTCGAGTTAAGCAATTTTTCAGCTATTTTTTCAGATTTTCCATTGAAATTCGAAAGTCAGCTTTTGTAACCATAGTAAATTTGTGGTAAAACACTTCAGTCTGTTGATTGTTGGTATGTTATTGCTTTTCATGAAGTTTATTTTCAGGTGTATGGGAACGTAAATAAAGATGTATATATGGCTATAGTGGTCCACAAATTATAAAGTGATACATTAAATGGTTCATGAAGGTTGGCAACTGTTGTTCTAGATTAGGCAAACCAGACAATTTCTGTATCTGCACAGACAATGAAGCAACGCAAAATATCTACCCATAAGCATTGTAAAATTAACCCTTTAACTACAAGAAGAGCCATTTTAAATTTATTTTCAAACTTGGCACCTCCCCACAATATAAATATTTTTAGATTTATAACAGGACAAAAAAAAAACCATAATAACTTGGAGTATTCAGTTAACAAATTACAAATGAAATCTGTTTAGAAAAGTTTTGTTTATGTATATTCACACATTTTTTAACAAAAAAAAAAGTCATACCTCAAGTGTAAGCAGTCAAAAATATTAGAAATGAGCGCTTTCTCTTTTTTTTCTTTTTAACCAGACTGAGCCACAGGAATACGTGACTGGGTACAGCTACCTTTAACAAACTTAAATATTAAAAAGCTATCAAAAGCAAATTCAAGTTCAATATTTTGATGAAATCACCAAAAACAGTTCCAAACAAAGATACTATTGGAACTATGTCAACCCCAATTTTCTATGTGTCGCACACTGTGAATTGGCACCCATGTGCTTCCTTTGATATAATGTTGCAAATACAGTTGCGATAATATGTAAATACCAAAACAAACATAAAATATACATCAGATAATCTGAATTTTTCCATTTGTATTTCACAGTAACATCAAATGAAATTTTGAAATCACACAAAATAAATCCTTTGCGAATCTAATGTTATTGTCCCAACTTTTAGAAATTTCAACAATTTAGTGGGAAAATTCACAGCCAGGTGCAAAAAAAATTATAATTTGTGTAAAAACAGTCATATAATAAGTTTCCCTTTTTGAATGCATATTGCAGCATTTGGTAATGTCTTATGATTTTATGTAAATGGTTGACAAAAAAAATGTAAGTACCAAAAAATAAGAATTATCTATTTATTTAATTTAGAATCACTGGAAAAAGATAAAATACTTGGAAGATTTTAACTGATACGCTACTTGTTTGTGGAGATATTTTGAAATCACGCCAAACAGATCCATTAGCGTACAGAATTGAAATCAGTGTTTTGTACTTGAAATATACACAAATTCTATATATATAATTGAATATACAGTTGTAATTGTATATATCCTGAACTTAAAAATAAAAGGAAATACAATACTAACATTAATTGACACAAAAAGATCTGAATATCTTTATCAATGCAAAAGCATAATTTGAAAAAAAAATTACAATCTTACAACCACTTGCTTCCTCAACATGTATTTGAGCCATCTGTCTGCATTGTGCTCATTCACTGATGTCTATTCCAATTTGATGTGCAATTACCCTTAACACTGCTTTTGCCAGCCCAATGTGATGACCTTAGTTCGATTTTCTGCAATGCAATTTTACGTTCTGAAGCCAATTGACCGCACTTAAAAAGAAGGTAAAAACAAAAACGAATGAAATTGCAAAACAGCTCTGAATGGGCCTTGTATCCAAATCAATCAACACAGCTCAATTCCGACGCAATGGGAACAGAATATTTCATTCCACTTGAACAAATCGCTCCAAACAGGTCAATTTCACTATATAGTTTGAACTAAAAAAAAAAATTAATTGACAGAACAGAATTCTCACAAATTGCACTGAGAAAAAAGAAAAACAAAAAACTAAATGAAGAACAATGAAAAAATAAACTATACTCACAAAAAATCAACACTATTTTAAAAGACACAGCTCAATAGCAATGCAATGCATCACACAATAATTAAGGTGACTATATTCAAAATGTAACAGACACCTGGAAGTATCATTAATAATGCAAGTAACACAACACTACCAAATCAAATTTGTGCATCGTTTGCAATCATATATTGCTCTCCAACAGAGTTAGGGAAGAAATATAAATCACACATGGTTAAAGATATTTTGTATTGAATACGCAAGGAAAATTAAAAACATTTCATAAATCTTCGACAAAGCATTAATAATAATTGTAGATTTTTACAATTTCCAATCGTTATCAACAAAGTTCAGGGCATATCTTTAAAATTGAGTGGCTTACATCTAGACATGAATTTCTTCTCACATGGAAAATTATTTGTGTTCCAGAATAGGCAGACCAAACAATCATTTCTATATCTGCACAGACAATGAAGCAACATTGTCTTCCCAGAAGCATTGTAAAATTAACCCTTTGCCCTCACAGACTCCAGAGCAGAACCATTTGATCAAATTTGGGTGTATTTTATTTGTATGTGATAGTTTTTTTTATTCAAATACAGTAATTTTTTATCTTTCTGCTTAAGACTGCCCCTCATTTATATGTATTTTATGAACTGCATGAACTTAATTATGTATTTTTGAAATTATTTGTTACTTACACATATTATTGCAGCCTATAGGCGAAATTATATAAAACGAAGCACTTGGTTGCCAATTTGGCACATACATAGGAAATAGGAGTTGCCAACTTGGCGAGTTAATAATAGAATGGTCGATTGTTGCGATAATAAGCAAGTACCATTATTTCTTATATATATATAATGATTCACATTTTTGTGCATTGTTCTTTATTATATATCTTACTGATTTACCTGTTTTTGTTGAAAATTCTTATTTGGATACTTTCTTTGGTACTCATGTATTATCGCAACCTATTGGGGACATTGTATGAAACGAAACACCTGGTTGCCAATTAAAAACATACGACACATAGGATATCGGGGGGATGCCAACTTGGCGAGTTACAATACAGTTGACGATTGCTGCAATAATACATAAGTATCTTATCTTTTATTTGTTTGAATTTTTGTGTATTGTTATTTACTTTTGTAACCCTCATGGCATACTTTGTGGTGCATCAGTCTTTTTAACCTGATTGAGCGACAGCAACATGTGGTACAGCTACTTATAAAATAAAATTGAATCTTAAAAAAATATCAAAAATAAAATAAGGCTCATTAATTTGATTAAATCAATATAAACAGTTTCACATACAAACAAAAATATACATCAGAAAATCTTTATTTTGTATTTCAAAGAGATATCAAATAAAATTTTAAAAATTATCAAAAACAGATTAAAAAAACGTATTTAAGAACAATCTCATCGATTAATTTTGCCAAATTAAGACATCACGTTGTGCAAAAAAACTATGTTGGCGAGGCCCTTTCATTTGCGGTGCATGATCGGCAAAAAAAAGAAAGAAAAAAACCCGTCAGTACTAAAATATTTAAAAAACAAACAAAAATTATACATTTAGTTAAAAAGAATTTCTGGAGAGAAATATAAAATAGGCACTTCTGATATTCATAATATTAATTTCATTCTATCTAAAGCAGGTAACGAAAATAAAAATCCAATACTAACATTAATTGCAGTAAGAACTGAACTAACCTTTGCCAGTGTGAAGTTTTTATTTGTAAAAATAATTATAATAAATAATATTTCTAAAGAAATAAATTCTGCATGAAATTACTGAAAAAGTAAGTAGTAAATTCTAAGCAAAATCATAAACATCTCGCGATAATACTATTCGATTGTTACCAAAACTACAAAACAAAATTGTAGTTAAAAGAATAATCATTGAAAAAATTATTTATTTAAAAAATAATCCTAATTAAGTATCAAAGAACAAAAAATGGATAAATATTTCAATCTGTAATCATAATTATAAAAAAAATATCTAATAACCTCGAAAAAACTGTGCATTAAAGTATAAATTTCCGCATTTAGAGAGAAACTTGACATGATATGACGTCATAACGCCAACAAATCACTTAAAAATTAAATTTCAAAAAATTTAGAGTTAATTACAAAATAATAAGTACAAAAGAACCCGTCCGGATTCAAGTGCAACGTTATGTCAAATTTTCAGAGGAAATGCTCCAGTAGTTTCGGAGATCAGTGGCTTTGAACAAATACACATTACATTTTTATTTATATAGATAAAGTTTTGGAAAATGACAGCAAATTTTATGATTATATTGTATTTTTCCTGCTTCAGCTACCAGTATAACTATAGAGTGAGAATCAGACCTAATACTCCTGATATCACCTATTATATGTATTTATTTGGAGCTGTTATGGGAATCTGCTTCTTTGTCATGCTCCTGTTCATGATGTGTTTGGTAAGCATAGATTTAAATTTTACTGTAATATGTAATTGGGACCAATTATTTATAATTTTTGAGTTATGGAAATATAATTTTTTAAAATGACTATTTTCTGAGCAACTTTTTTTTTAATAAAATAATATGTTTTGAAAACTTTTATAAATTTCTCATGAAGTTTTTTAAAATTAGATTGCTTTTTACAAAAATTATTTTTTGCATTACTTTGCAGTTAATTAAATGCATTCAAGAAAAACGAAGAAGTCGTCGTAACCGACTATCAAGTCGTCAGATAAAGCAAATTCCGACAGCTAAGTTTTCAAAAGGTACATGTTGGTTCTATTATTGCTGTAATGTAAAACTCTTTCTTGATTTTTCAATGGACAAAATACATTCTTTGTAATGTCAAACTAAGAAATTTTAGTAGTTGTCTAAAACTATATTAGTTACACATTTCAATAATTGTTTACAAGTTTGACAATTAATGTCTGTTTAGTTGATTTTTGACTATATGAGACAATAGTTCTGTTTCATAATATCATATAGGTTAACATTAAACATATACTCCATCCCTTTAATTCAGCTGATAGTTCTCGTATATTTTGAAATAATTGAGTTGTATTAAAATATTGTCCTATATTATTCACAGAATGAAGTTTTTCATTCTGTCATACTGAGAAATATGATTATAGTTTCAAAAATTATTGTAATATTTTATATTTTTCCAAATAACAGGATAAAATTAAAAATTTCAAATGAAATTTTTTATTACCTTTATTTTACAATTCATCAATTAGATTCGCTTTTACTTATTTTCACTATAAAGACAAAAAAAAAAGAGGAATAAATTAAAATGGCATACACATGTTATCCCCCTCCCTCCCTTGAAAAAGAATTTTATAATTTTTTAGATTTTTATTATTTACTAGTGGGAAGCAAACTATATAAATGTCTGGAATATTTTATTTTATAAAGCATTTTAAATGTTTGTCTATTTATTTAAATGTAATATATTTCATTAGCTTTTTGAAGTGTTTTTAGTATTTTGTTTAGATTTTGAACAAGAGGGAAAGGAGCTCTAAAAATTGAAAGTTTGATTAGAAAATTAGCAGTTAAGAATGTTTTTTTTTTCAATTTAGGCATTAACAAACATAATTTTTTTTCATGTTATTGTCAACAAATGTATCTTTAGAAGATGTAAATAAAAATCACATGGAGATCTAAAAATAATTGATGAATTATCATTACAAACGAATTCATTTATGTAACCTTTTATAAGTAAAATGTGAATTTTAATTCATTTACTTTGAGTATATGATTATGTAATGTTTCTGTAGTCAGATAAATACAATTAGTTTATTTCCCCTCATCTGAATACTAAAATTGGGTTTTAAATAATTCTAATTATCACCTTAGGATCTGTTGTAAATTATTAAGGAAATATTTTCGTTCTTTAAAATTCATTCAATTTTGTTTTTGTTATTTTTAAGATTGGTTTGATTTCTCATGTTTTTTTAGTCACAAAGGAAAACTAAATTCCTTTTTCTCATTTATATATGTTTATAAATTTATTTTGTATGTGTGTAGGAGATCAGTATGATGTCTGTGCCATATGTTTAGAAGATTATAATGAAGGAGACAAGCTACGAATATTACCATGCTCTCATGGTAATTTTTTTGTGTTCTTATTAATAAAAGTGTGTTGTATACTGTTCTAAAACTTTACATGTGCTCTATAATTAAAGATTGCCTTAAAAAAATCATTATCTTTATTATTCATATCTTTTTTTATTTAATATACTTAATGAAAAATTTGCTAGTGTTTAAGTTAGAAGGAAGTTTTTCTTTTTTTTTTTTTTAATTCAATATATTGTATACTCATTTTCATTATTTAAGTAGATCATAACTGAATTATAGAATTGTCTTGCTTTCATAGCATTTAGTATGAAAGATATTTTTGTTTAAAAAAAAAACGATTGAAATGAATTTTTGAATAATAATGTATATATATACAAACATTTGATTGAATATCTGGTTTTTTTCTTCTAATAAAAATGAGAGAAAAATTACATAGGAAAATTGGTTAATAATACACTAGAAAGAAATTAAAATAAATATGTGTCAGCAGCATGTGCTGACAGGAGTGTAATTTTTAATAGTGTCATGTACTTTAGTTTTGGTAATAATAAAGTAGCTTTTATTATCATTCATTATATTTTTATGTATGTATCTAGAATGGGAAATCATTCCATAAGAATATAATAAAATCAAAATAAATTTCAGCTACATATAAGTAAGCAAACTTTTGCCAATCTTATACAAAAATGTAAAATGAAGCATAAGGTATGTTGGTGACAGTTGGCGAGAATTCCTTTGTATAGATTTAGCTCTGAGCCAACTGTTGCAACCTTTTGTATTCAGTTCAAAAAGTATATTGATCCCATATGGTTGGAATCCATTTCGCTTATTAAAACTTGTTAAAATTTACAGTCCATTAATAATTGTAGCGGTAACAAGGTATGTGCATGAACTCTTATCCAGGCTATTGCAACTCAGTATAAGCCACAGCAGATACCTTTGTAATTTGAATGGTTTGTGGTGTATGCAGTATAAAACTTATATTCACATCACTAAGTCTTAAATTAGCATCAAAAAGTTTACACATTTAATGATTGAAATGATTTCTAAAAACTATTAATGTTTTAAAAATGTCTGATGTATTTGCTTTTTAAGTATAAGTCTATGTGAAGTTTATCTATGTCTATCTTTATTTCGAGATGTTAAATGTTAGTTTTAAAATATTTCAGTTGTCGAAAAAAAATAAAGCATTAGTTAGCTTAAAATTAAGGAAAAGATTTAGTTAAATTATATAAATTCTTTTATCTGAAAAATGCATTATTCTGTAATCTTTTTACTTAATATATTTCTAGTTTTATTGATCAGATTTGTATTTAATAATGTTTGACGAATTTTATGAAATTTAAGTTTCAACTAAGAAAATTTGTTTGTTTAGAGAAAAACTTTGATTATTGAATAATTCTTCTGTAGTGTTATGTTTTTCTTAAAAAAAAAACGCATCTTATTTGTGTATCTAATAATCATTTATTTACCATTCTTTAAAATTATCTAAACATTTTAAATTATATAATTTTTTCATTCAAAATTATACTTTAAGTTTGTTAATGTGTAAATAAAAATTCCGATTATGTTATACTTATTATTGACAGAGTATTTAATTAATTTATTTATGCTTATTAGCTTATCATGCTAAGTGCATTGATCCATGGTTGATGAACAACAGGCGCAATTGCCCTCTCTGTAAGCGAAAGATCACATTCGGAGATTCTGATGGCAGTGATTCAGAAGATTCAGAATTAACATCTCCTGCTGAAAATACACCCCTTCTCACATCACCATCCAATCGAAGTCAGTCTTGGGGAACATTTGGCACTGCTCTCGCTGCTGCCTATAATGAGCCAGATGGCAGTGGTCCTTCCTCTTTACCCGGTGCATACCAACAGTTTAATACAACAGCATCTTTGCATGAAAGTGATACTTCTTCTGAAAATCCATTTATGTCTGCAGATGAATCTGAAAACCTTTTGCCTCCTCCGCATCGATCAGTGAATCATCTTGTGCCTCCTGTACTTTCTAATGATCAGAGATTTGTAGTTGTGACTGTTGCTGCTGCTGGTAATGATACTGAGGAGGAAGATTCAAATGATCAGCGAGGTCTGATTGTTTGATTGGCCATTTTGTTGAAAGTTGTTTTATACTCATTTTTATTACCAACAGTATATTTGCTTATAATCATATATTCCATTTGCTAGTAAATAAAAAATAATAATAAACCTTCCATGTTTTTAGGAGTTTATTCTTTACAGATTTTGTTTAGTTTTCTTTAGTTGGTGGTGTTGTAGCTTTTGATTATTTTTAATTCAGACAAATGCATTGTGTATATAGGTGAGCTTTTAAAATTGTAAAAGTGTACATATATATATGATGACCAGGGCTCAGAGACTAATGGTGATTGTTACTATGTGTTTGTTATATTTTTAATTCCTATTTTGTGTTTTTAATTTTTTTTCTCTCAATATTTTTCAATTTTTGTGTTGTTGTTTACTTCATTTCAGTTCTTGTATAGGTATAAATTGTGAAAAAATATGCATATTTTATTGAAAACTAAAATTCATTGGATGTGCTACTTGGATCTGTTTATTTAAAAATGTTTTTTATTTTACAATTTCAAACTAAATTTAAAAGTAAAAAAGATTAATAAATACTTGGCAGTGTTTGAAGAATTATTTTATTTGTGTTTTTCTGCTACAATCAATTTTCAAACAAAAAAGTTATATTCTGTGTAATTACAACAGTTTAGATCATTATTCTATTTTGTAAATTTTATGTTGAAATATTTTTGCCTGTAACACCAGGGTTTAATCCCCTCCCCCAGTGCAGTTTAAATAAGGAATTTATAAAAATTGAATTCTATTTGCCAGAATTTTGAAAAAGTATAAAATGGTTTTTACATAGTGCAACATCACTAATATCTGAAATAAATTCGGAAATTTCATGTATTTAAAGCTATAAATATTTCTGCAATCTTCTGATAGAGACTTATTTCTATCAGGAGGAGGATGGAAAGATGTATTTACCTTTGGAAGTTTGATCATTAATTCACTAGAAATATATGAGGTAAAATAAGATTTTCTATCCTTCTGTTTATTGACTTTAAAAAAAATGATAGCTTATTTTCACAATAAAATAAATTCTTGAAAAAATTTTAAAGAATATTTCCTGATATTCTTAACTTATTTATTTTGAGTTATGGTGTGAGAAAGAAAAGTAAATAAAAATTTGTTATTCATATTTGTTAAGACACTGCATGTATAAAACTAACTATAAAAATGAAAATATCATTTTCTACTTTTGAAATAAGTATCTGTCTTCAAAATAAATATTAATTTATCTATATCATATTACATATTTAAGGAATTTGATAAATTTGTTTGTATATCTTTAAATGTGGTCAACGATTCTAATTCTGAACCATAATACATAGATTTATATTTTCTACAAAGATTATTTCTAATGTCACATATTTCAGAAAGAGAAATGAGGAAATATGTAGAAAGATTGCTGCTATTAAAGATTATTTACTGCTTTCTCTCTCTATATATATGTAACATATATTATGCTTGCTTAAGTGATAATTTTAATGTGATCATAAAAATCAGTTTTTTGTATTTTCAATGAGAATATAAGCACTAATTTTCTCAAACTGTTTTATAATTCATCACGTTTAATAAAATATAATTTTCATACGCAAACTATTCTTTTTCTTCGATCAAATTTGACTTTATATCTTGTTTCTCCATATTAATCTTTTAATAGTTGTGAGATATTGTTTCATGTTTTCCCACATACAAATGCAGAAACCAGTAACTGTTAGCAGTGATGTAAATTAAATACATGTCCGTTGTGTTTTCTAACCAATAAAACTAAAAGCCTGCTTATACATTAGATACTTGAATTTAACTAAGAGGTTGGTACCCCAAATGATAATTTTATCAAAATCGCAAATATATATACATCCATTTTCTTATTTGAAATGTCTTACAAAAATTACTTGTAATTTTCTTTGTATCAGTTATGTATTAATAGATTTTCAAGATGGGGGGGGTATAAATTCAGGCATTATTTGTGGAAATTTATTTTTGAATGTTGAACTAACTGTGCATTTGTTTGATTTTAACGTAAGTCATTCTTGCAGACCATTATTCTTGAATTGTGTTTGCAGTTCCTTTGAAATAAACTGTTAATAAAACCTGCTTAGAAAAGTATTGACACATTACTGTCATAAAAATGTTATAAGAAGAATAAAAAAATAGAAGTTATGTAAAAATGTAAACCCGATGAGATAAATTTCAGTTACATTACATTAGTTATTTTAATGTTAAACTTATTGTGACTTACTGAGACATCCGATTCTTAATTTATAAATTATTATGCATTGCTCAAAAATATTTTTCAGATTGAAACAAATATGCCAAAAAGAATTTGTGCTGTCTTAATCGTTGTGATTATTAATAATCAACTGTTTTGTTTGAAAGTTTGGACAAATAATAATTAAAGTACAAATACTTGTTGAATTTTTAGCATATAGACTTGTTTTTTAATACACTATAGAAAAATGTTTTTAGTTTATAAAATCATGTTAAATTGAGTGTTTTGACAGTTATTTCCCCTAAATGTATGATGCCATTTAAAGGGAGCAAATATTTAAAACAACTTATAAATTGAATTGTCTTAAAAATTGTATTCGAAAATAAATTTGTAGATAGAAAATTTTAATGGGATTTGGTGTATGTATTTCAACATTTTTCAACATCAATTTTACAACACAATTCAAAACAGCAAATCTTTTTTTACTGCCAAGTTCTAACTAAAGTAAATAATTACTCATCAACTGTGAAATTATTCTAATTTTTTATTTGATTTCTCGAACCTGATTTGGTAGTAGTTTCATAGTTTCGAACTGTTATAATCCCTTTTGAAATCAAAGTATACTTTTCTTGAATAGATATTTCTTTTTATATAGTCATGTATTTAAAAAATTACATAATTGTTTTCTCATTCCTGTTTTTTCTTTTTATACATTTTTATAAGTGTTTTCTGTGTTTGATTTTGCTGATGTAAAGATATATCAAAAGACTGCACTATTATGTATATAATATCTGATATTTTTTTAATCAATTTGAAATATACCTCTTTAAAAACCTTGGTATTTATTGTATTATCTATTATGCAATGATATTGAATTAGTGAAATTGCAAGTTATGTATGTGCTGTATAGAACAATATTTTTAGTGCAATTTAATATTATTGATGAAATGAGTTTTTTTTTTAAATCCATTTGAATGTTAATATTTCATGCCATTAAAATTATATAAATATTTTGGAAATATATTAGCTATGATTTACATTTTTTTTCATATATGTAGATCTTATAATAGCATGTTAATTTCTTAAATCATATCATATGTAGCTGTTTTGAAAAGATGAATGAATATTTACTATCTGTGTATGTATTGATTATTAAATAAAAAAGAATTTCTTTGAATTTTATAATTCTGAAATTAAAATTGGTTGTTTATTTTTTTTTTAATGCACATTTTTTAAATGTATTAGTTCAATGTTTTTATCACAAGTGTGTTAAAATTTTGTTATTTATTCAGAAGGGTTTGTTTTTTATAGAAATATAATAAATCACAGAATAAATGAAAGTTTTTTAGAAGGGGAGGGAATGAAAGAACTAGATTTGATACTTCTAATTGTTTTGTATTAAATATGAAATTTCTTAAATTGAATCTAATTTTAAAAGTTTTTGAAAATATTTTTCATTTATTATAAATTAAGTGCATAAAAAGAAATAATACTTTGTAACTATTTGAAATGCAGAAAAAATTTATTTTTATTTTATTTATTTATTTACTTTTTTTTGGCTAATTTTTATAAAAGATTGTTTTATGAAAACTATGGATCCCATTATCAATGCAATAAACCTACATGAATTATTTTTAAAAAATTGAAACTCATGTTTTTTTTTTTTTTAATATATTGTTTTGAGCTGATATCTGCTTACTTTTAAATAGATTTTATAAAAGTTAAATTTTTAATATTCAGATACCATGAACTTCCCATATAGTGATACTCTTTATGTATTAATAATAAAATGTTTAATTATTTTCTCCATCCATTTGAAAAAATTTCTTGTAAGTCAAAAATAATATTTGCTGAGTTTAAAGGTTAATAAAAAATATAAAAAATCGAATATAAATCTCATTTGTGTTTATAAAAAAGTTCTGTTTGCTTATAACTGAGATTTAAAAAAGCAATATCATTTTCATGGTTGCTTTCTTGTTTTAGTTTTGATTTAAAACAAAAGAAAAAAATTATCTTTTTTTAATAAATTGTGATTATTCAATGTATATAATTCATTGCTTTTATAGCATAATTTTTTAAAGTTCTTTTAGTTTCATTTTAAAAAATGTTAATTTATATTTTGGAAGTTTTTTTATTTTGCTCATAATGTGGTGATTCTATTCATTTCGTTAAAACTCAAAAAGTTTTCTTTAATTAAATAAGATTTAAAAAAATATTTTTAGCATGTGTTTTTTAAATAGTACCTTGTGTATTAGTCAACTCATATTTCTCTCTCAGGTTAAATGCTCTGTTATACCAAGTATATTATTCTTTTTTATAATTTTTGAAGTAGGGAAAAAACATTGGTTCTGCTATCTACTAGATGATTTTTTAAATATTGCTGTGTTTGATGAATTGGTTAAAAAATTAAGGTATACTAACTTGAAGGAGAAAGTTGTGGGGGCAACACTTATAAAAACAAACACCTCAAAAATCAATTGTGCAAAATTGCTCTGAGGTTAACCTGGTTTTTACTTAATCCTGGCTTACAAAAATGTATTTGCTGTTCAAATTGAACAATAATTATTTAATTAAACTACATAAAGTTTTAAAAATTAATGTTTTTAAGTTCAATAAAGTTCTAATTAGAAATTATTCCTATTTTTTTAATATAGAATTTTTTTGATTTTGAGCTTTAAGATCTGGAAAGGTTTTGAATTGTTTGTATCTTCCATTTAAAATATTTTTTCGTTCTGAGTTTAATTTATGAATTGTATTTAACTACTGAAACTTATGCCATTAGATTACTGACATAGATATTGTCAGATTGATAACTTTGATAGCATTTGATTTCGATAAAACTTTTATCTTCTATCGGGAATTCGAAAATCATGACGGGTTCAGATTTCCAGACATAAAAAATTGCAATTGCTCCTAATTTTTTTTTTTTTTTAAAGATAAATTATGTAAAAATGTGAGAAAAGGTGTGGAAAAGAAGTTTTATGTGTATATGCTTTTCCGTGAGTAATCCTTCGACCAATAGTTGGCCAAGAGAATAGAGCTTTAAACAAAAAAGAATTTTCATGTTGTCTAATCAGTTATTTCGCTAGTTTATTCATATGGCATCATTAAAACCATTTTGCTGAGAAAATGTGACTGTTTAATTTTATATTCATTGATTAAAATTATTCTCGAAATGGGTGTTTGTGTAAATTTAAATTTGTTTGTTCATTCCTCATATTCGATGAAGAATTCAGTTTTCCCCACATTTCAGTGGTTCTCTTGGCAACAGGCTGATATCATTCATCCGCCAATTGGCGAAAATGTTTGATTGCAACCCTAGCGGATGAATACAAAACCTCTCAGAAACCATCGTGACACCGGCATTTTGTGTGGAAACAAGAGGGTGTAGTGTCAAAGGATCTGTGTACTGGTGTGCTGTCTTGGAGTAATTTAATAGAACCTTCCTATTATTAATATATACTATGTCTTGGCAAGCGTATGTAGATAATCAGATTTGTGCTGAAGTGTCATGTAGAATTGCTGCTATTGCAGGATTACAAGATGGTGCTATTTGGGCTAAGTTTGAAGATCCATCAGCAAAGCCGGTATGTCATTGCTACTAATGCCCCTTCAAATACTGTGTTTACTAGGTTTTATAAGTTGTACAACAAAATAGTTTTTTTTTATTGGGCATTCTTTCACGCCCCTTGAATTTGTTTAATATTAAAACACGAAGAAAATTTATTTCAAGACTTAGAAGTTAAATAATTTATTCTTTCGGATACAATGTCGGCGAGATAAGGTGCAGTGTGTAATTAAACTTACATTAAATGCTGCGAATTCATTGTTCTTTAAATATTAATCATCATTTTGGTAATATGCCGCATATTTGCCTCCATTTTGCTCGGTAAAATCAAACAGATTTGATTTTGAGATTAATTTCAAGACGTTTCCTAAATGGGAAATTTGTTGTCATCGATTAAGATAAATTAGATTCAATTTGTTGCACGAATACTGAAAAATCTTTCTAATCCCAAATTTTTTTGCTGTAGAAAATTACAAATTTTATATGGAATTTATACATATATATATGTTAATAAAACGAAAAAAGGCATTGAAATTGACAGATTTCTTTAATTTTGGTAACATGAGACGTTTGTTTGCAGAATGAGGGACAGAGTACTTGTGGAATAACTAGATCTTATTTTTTTAAATTTGTAATCAATTTTTTTAGCTTGAGACATGGGTTCAAAATATTCTCAAGGCAATATTATAAATTTAAAAATAATTCTTATGTTCTAATGTATGGAATAATATAAATCTAATAAAATTTAATAAGTTTTTCCATATGTTTTCACATATAAGTCTAAATCATTTGCTTGACATGTGTATAATTTGGTTTATTTCTGTAAAATTTGAACATTCTTGCCTTGTAAGGAATGTTAAATTATATCCTCTGAAACTTATAATTATAATTTTCAGATATTGTTAAGAAAGACTTAGCTGATATGGACTAAATAAACAAATAGTAAACTTATATTGTTTTGTTTCCTAAAAATTAGGATTTGTAGCAGTATATGAAATTGCATGAAAAATTGTTTGAATTTGTTGCCCCAAGTTGGATGACCATTATGAGTGTAATATATTTTAAAAAAATATCTGAACAAAAAGCATTAAAAAAAAAATTCTTCTACTAAAGTGTATTCACTTCTGTTTGTTTTAAATATTGTGCTTTTTAATTAGTATATTAAAACTAATTGTATGTTTTTAGTTAATTTGTGTCAATTGTTAATTTCTTTTAATATGTATTTTATTTAGAGGAAATTTTTATATAAAAAAACATGATCCTTCAATTAAATTGTAGTTTAGCAAGCTAACACTTTAGCTTGCCAGACATATTGCTTTTTAATTGATATATTAGAACTATCTGTTCAGAAAGTGAATATTACTGAAAAATTGTTCCCCCCCCCCCCAATCCATATAAATCATCTAAAGGAAAATTTTTTTCCCCTTCTATATTTTTAGTGATTCCTTTTTGGGTAATTAAAAAAACTGATACTATTTTTTTGAGTTAGTTGAGTACCTAAATATTCGACCCTGATGGAGTTTTATTTTTATTGCATATAATAAAGAATTTAATTATTAATGAAAGTATTAAAGTTAAATGAAGTATTACATTTAATAAATGTTTAAGTGTAGATTTTTGTGATACTCAGATTACATTAATAGTTCCTAGATGTTCAATTATTGATTTATATTTATTACATGTATCTGATCATGTTAAGCATCTGATATATCTTGCAATAGTATACTACTGCAAATAGAAGGCAAAACTTATATTTCTTAGTGTTTTATCTCTTTTGGCATTTCTTAACTTTTCTTGGATAAGGCAATATAGCAATATAGTTTCATTAATTCATATAAAATCTTTTTTCTTAAAAGCTTAAGTAATTTGGTTGCAATAATACACAATTTCAGAGTTTTTGAAGTTTTTCAACTATATAAGTTGTACATCTTTTAAAAAGTTCCATGGGCATTATATACCGGTGTCTAGTTTAACAGCTGGGGGGGGGGGGTCGTAATATCACTTTAACAAAATGAAGTGTGCAAAAATTTAGTTCTTTTTAGGTTTGTAGTTGTTTCTATAAGACATTTAAATATTTACCTATTTATCACTGTGTACTAGTTTCTATTCAGAATTTAAATGTTTCGAATTTGGGTTGGGTTTGAATCAATATCACTCTTCTGCTGAAAGGTTATTGGCAACAGACCTCATAATTTTTAATTGTAATCAAGGATAAAAATGCCTATGCTGGTGTTATGCTAAGATTTTGCTTGAAGATTTGTTCTAGTTTTATTAAATATGCTACAGTCCCTAATATATCTTCCTCATACTACTGTGGTTCAAAATTCTAAGGTTTGTTCACTGAAATTATTTAATATTTGAAAAATTCTTTTTAAAATTAAACATTTTGTTGAAGCAGTAGATTTTATAATGAAATTTATTTGTACTGTGTCACATCTGTAGTACTTCTTAAATATTTAAAGAATTGTTAGGATTGGCATTGTTCCCCTTCAAAGCTTTCATGATTCTATATTTTTGCATATTAGGTTTGTAACTGTTATATACATAACTGGATGTATTTAAAGTTATAGGAAACTCGGAAGAATGATGTATTTTTTTATTCAAGGCTGGTTACAAATAATTTGTTAGAAAATGTAATTTAAATTTATCAGTTTTGTTTTGATAGTAATGAAGGAGAGGGTCAATTATATACAATACGTTCCAGCTCATTATGCTTTTATTTTATTATTTTTATGTGTATTAAAATAATTACTTTTGTTTTCTCTTCTATGTAAAGATTTATTTTCAATTATATTTCTTTAAAGATACTTGCTGAGTAAGTGTCCCCTCCCCCTCCTGGAAAATTTCTTTTATAAAAAAAATTGATTTAACTATTTTGTTTTTATACTTCATATGAGGAAAAAATGAATTGCAAAAATTATGTATCAAGAATTAGTCGTTAAATTGCACATGAAGTTTAACATTAAGTTTGAAGTTGAAGTTTATGAAGTTAAAAAAAAAATTTCCGCTGAATTGGTATGGTTGTACGAATCTAGATTATGTAATTTCATCTGCCATCACGAGATTTCATTTAACCATTGTATGCGAAAACGTTTCAGGGTGAACTGCTTCCTCCGATCCTCTTGGCGCCCTTGACCCCAAGGACGTACTTTCCCTTCTGTTCTTTCCCCCCCTATTGGGCATGTCCTGGTTTAGTTGAAATGTGTGTGCTAACCTTTAATCGAAATATGATCATTTGGTGTACTTTTTTCGCCGTATTGTACTCGTGTTTCTTTTAAAGAAATATTTTTTACTCCAAAGAATAATCGAATGTAGACTTAGGATCAAAACCATGCGCATAAATTTAGAATGATTTTCGTTCATTTTAATTTTTGAAATTAAAATGCATTTTTAAAATTGTTTGCATCTTAGACAATTGTTTTCTTTAACACATATCGCTAAAGCGAATTTGTTTGACTTGAAGTGAAATGATTTGAAATTAAAAGAATTTAACTGACATCAGGTTTATTATATTTGGTTCAAAAAGCAATTTTTGAAGCCAAAAATCTGTTTCACGGATAAAAATTTCATGAAATGAGATGTGAATGTTGATAAAGTTAAAATATTTGCTGCGATTTCTAAAAGAACTGGCATGACATTGGCTAATCTGATTCAGTCGTATCTGTTCTCTGAACTTTCAAACGATATGTTAATCTTGGAATCATGAAGGAATTCGTTCGGCGAGAGAGACTGTAATGTGTAACACGTGAGCTCTTGTTCTCCAATCGAAAGTGTTCTGCAACTTTCTATTTTTCTTTTCTTGACGAAATACTCCGGATTTCTTTATTTTATTTCGGACATTGTCGTGAATTGTAGTCACGATTCGGCCGAACTCGACCTTCCTCTTTTATCCTGCTTTTTGTTTTCTCGGTTTCTTCCAGTTTTTGGCTCATATTTTTTTAATACTTCGGTCGTTGACAAATCTTGAAAATTGTAAATTTGGTTCTATTGTTCCTTTTCTTGCTTTGGGGTCAGGAGACTCAAAAGTATTGAGACTTTCTTGAAATTCATTGGAATAACGTTATTTTTTTGTGACTGTTTACTGTTTTTTACTTGGGGGTTTTCATCTTATAAACGGAATAACCAATAATTAAAAAGTTGTATATTATATAATAAAATATCCTTATATATGTAGTTTTGTCTTCGATTAAAATGAAAAGTACAGTTTTTCTCAATTTTTTTGCTCAGTTGCTTGCACTTTTTTTGTTAGATATTTTTATCTATGCAGATATTTTTACAGTAGCAAAACATTTTATCATGCATTAAGTTCCTTTAACTAATTTGCTATGAGAGTTGTGCATTGATTATCAAAATGATATTTATTTTTGCAAGGTCTCAATTCTCTTTGAAAAAAGCAAATGCATTTTGAAAATTTCAAAGCGATGTAAAATGAATTATATTATTTTTGCTTCAATGCTATACTTAAAAATTTTCCAATTTATTTTTAAAAGCGAAGCTTACTTATTTGATATAATTTCTGAATAGTTTACAAACTGGCAACGCTAAGTATGTTAGCGAATATGTGTCTGCATCCAATTCCAATTTTCAAAATGCAATAAAGTTATTCAATTTTAATAATTTTATATCTTTTAACATATTTAAAATAGAAATTTGACATGGTAGTTGAAATGAGTACTCGAGAAATATTTGTGCTCCTGTGGTACTGAATTTATATATTTTTATGGGTTCCTGTTCTGTTTTCATTCTACACAGTATTCGTTTTGCTGGTCTATTGAGCTCGAAATAAACATGTGCTTTTATGTTCATTAGTACGTTAAGTATTTAAAATTAGAACAGCTGAATATTTTCTATATTTTATAAACCTTTTAAAATGTTGTGCTTGATAATAAAGAATCATTCTCTTTTGTGGGACATACACTTTGCCTATATTATGTTCCTCCCTTCTCCCAATCTCTTAAAAAAAAAAAAAAAAAATTATCGGTAAATTGTAGCATTTCAGCTGAAAGGAAATAAAGAACTCTATATACCTATTTTACTCATCTATATAGAGAGTAAAAAAGGTATATAGTTCTTGTAGAGTAATTTGTACCTTATTTTAGTGTTTGTGATGGTATTAAATAAGACTTCATATTTTATACTTAAAATGTTGGTTAATCTTCTGAATTCGAATTAAGATTAAATCTTGAAAAATTCAAGTTGATGTAAGGTCTATATTGGGGGAGTACATGTTTATTTCGTAATTGCCTTGTTGACGAAGTTCTGCTTTTTTTACTTAAGAAGGAAAAAGATTAAATTATAAAAATAGCGAGACACACCATTTTTTGCGGAACAAAGCAGATACTCTGAATTTGACACGAACTTCGGAGATTTACAGTAGTAACGTTTTTAAACTGTCATAACAGAGTGGACACAATTGCAGTTTCGTGGTGATGGCGTTAAAATTTTCTGTGCCCACTAAGTTCTCGTGTAATGTTAGGCAGAAGTTCGGAGAGTGAATTATTGCGGTTTAATGTTATACTTGATGTTTAACTATAATTCAGAATAGCAAGGTTTATCGTAAATTGTCATTATATAACAAAGGTACTCGACCTTTTTTCCCCGCATGTATATGACAAGTATTTCACGTATCGCAACGTGAGAACAATTGGGGGGGGGGGGACACTCAAAAGACCAAAGCAACATTGGGCATAGAAAAACTGATCAAAATATTAACTTAATTTTAAGCTCTTGATTTTATTACTATATTAACCTTTCTTTCAAACGCACATAAAAAAAATGCACTGTTATGCATTTTTTCTAAATTTTGGTGTAGCTTCGATTTCCTTTCATCCAAGTCCCTCTCTTTCTTGTTTGCATTCTGCTATCAAAAAACGCAAATTGATAGATTCGTTTGTTTGATTGATAGAAATACCCTCTAAATTTTTAGTGCATTGTTTTTAAATAATTAAATTTCTTGTGCAATTGGCCTTAACCGAGCCACTCTGAAAAGACCGGAGGCCCACATGCGGACCTCAGGCTGAGTATCACTTATCTAGAGTGATGCAAATTCAGTCAAAACTTATTGGAAGAAATTTCTTGATGAATGCTTGAACACAAGTTTTGTCTCTTTATTTTTTTATTTTTTATTTTAACATTTATAAACCCCGTGCACCACGCAATGTATAACACGGGGTATACAACACAGACAGAAGAAAGGATTACAACACAAACATCCATGCCTTCTCCGGGATTCGAACCCAGTCCCTACGGCACCGCAGTCAGCTTCACTGACCACTATACCGGATGGGCGGCATTGTCTCTTTATTGAAAATAATTTTTAGTACTATATTCTGCCCCCCCCCCTCCCAATAAACAAGTGTAAGAGAGAGAATCGCTTATACTTTTATTGAAAAAAAACTTTTTAACTGTTGGTGTATGCGATGACTTAAATTCAGGGTTTTTGAAAATAATACCTACAAGGAACATTCAATTATTTTTTTTTAATTTAAAATTTTTTCAAAGGACTTTAAAAAATATTAGCTTCGTTTTAAAACGTTTGCTTTCAAACTGTTGATATTTTACACTCATCCACTTGATCAAAATAGGAAATGCTCATATTCTCAAAGATACTGAAATATTCTTTATCAAAAATGATCAATTTTTTGCTACTATGAAAATAGACTAATGTTTACAAAATAACTTATATCGAAGAATCGCTCTAGGATTTTTAAAGATATCGGTAAAAAAATGTAATGATTGTGCATTATCTTACCGTTAGACATTGCAAATGAAGGAATTATTGGTTTTTTAATATAATAAAATGAATTTCGTGTGATGAAAAACTTTCGCGCGCGCGTTCGAGGTGATTATTTTTAACGACCATAATTTAACAATAGTAGAAATGTTGTAATTGAATTTGCGTGTGAAGAAAGAAACTTTCTTGAAATAACTTATTTTCTTGCCAGTAATTTTTTTTTCTTGTACTTCAGAATTATTGTTTTAAACTTATTGTTTTAAGTTTTTTTACTGGTTTTCATTTTGTATGACTGTCGTGACATGGAATTATCTATTTATTTTCCTTCAGTGCATTTAAGAAAGACGACTTTTAGTTACGGATTGGATAATTTTTCACATGTGCAGTTTTTTCCGTGTCATTTGTCTATTACACTCGTTTGAGTTATTTTATAAAAGTAATAATATTAGATTTTTTCCCCTCATTAAGTGTCTAAAAATATTAAGAATTCACAGAAAATTGAGAATATCAGCTTCGACATCAGTTACTATAGGATTATAACTGTTTTTACTGTAATTCAAGGTAACTGACCTTTGTATCTTATTCGAAAAGGTTACAAAAGGTTGCTAATTCTATTTAAGCCATTCTTGTAGAATAAATAATTAAGTTTACCCAAAACAATAGAGTAGGATATTATATTAAATATTGATTGAATTTTACAGTAAGACTGAATTTAAAATTTTAAAACTTTGGCGAATTTAAAAATATCCCTTTTTTTTATCGTGACTCATAAGAGGTCAAATTTCCTATGGTTCGTTTTGTAATTCTAGTACTTCTATTTAAAAATCAGTCATTGTCAGTAGTATGTCACATTATACCTCTGCGTAAATGAAATTAACATTTTTTTAAAAAATCCAATCAGTTCAAGGAATCTAAAATGTGAAGCAATTATTCTATATATGTGTGCTTAGGAACAAGTGACCTTGAAATTATTTTAAGTAACGTGAATCATTCCTCTACATGCAAACAAAGATTTATTCTTTTTAAGTATTGTTTTATAAAAAGAGATGGTATTTTTGTTTTTGTCATGAATTTGTTAAGACTTGAAAAAAAAAATAGTAAACTATATGATTATATAAGTCATCCTAAATTTAAAATCTATTTGAATTGAATATTTTATTGATTTTTGCTATTTTACGTTTTTGTGAATTAATTCCTTTTTTTATGTATTAGGTACATAGATTTTTTTAACCTGTTAATAATTACAAGTTTACTTAAAAGGTGTTTTCTAAAATATCGCTTTGTATATCCGATAATACAGTTTGACTTATAAAGATTCTAAACACCTTGAACTCGAAAGAAAGATTTGATTGTTAATGCATAAAAAATATTGTATAATTTTTTTAAATATGCAATATTTTTTTATTATATTTAACTGGTTTGCTTGATCATTTTTTTTTAAAGATTAACTTTTAAATATTTTTGGATAGTTTTCTGGTTTTTTAGATTATGTATCGAGGATCTTATTTATATACAATAACTTTGTTAAGATTTTTCTTCAGAAATGTATCTTATAACTTATGAATTGCCTTTTTCTTTCTTCAGCACAGAAGTAAATTCTGTGAGGCAAGGTGTTCTTGTTACAGTTGAGCAATGTTGATGGGAAGTTATAGAAACAATTTATTTTCTTTTTTAAATTGCTTTTGTAATGATTTGTTTCTCATAATTTAATATGCCAATCTATATAGTTATGAAACCTTATTCTATGTAAAATAAAGCTGAATTATCCCATACTTTTGCATGCAATTCTTTTTAATTTTCCTCATAGAAATATCATCAGTATTTAAATATTAAACACTTGGGCTATTGGTACTTATAACTAATTTCAGTGTTTAATGCAATAAATTTGCTTGCATTAAAGTTTGAAAAAGATATTACAAAAATCGAGTAATTTAATCTAAATGAATTGCTAAAAATCTGCTGCAATCATGCTGTAAAATTTTCAAATAATGTGATGTCTTTTTATTAAAATTTTTCTTTATTTGGATTTCATTTGATAGAAACTTTTTATTTTGGATTTCTTCAGTTTTTCGATTTTTGGGATAATTAATATATTAATGCTTTTATTGATCGTTAAAAAGAATATGATACAGATTCCATACTGAAACACATGAGCCTTGATAAAAATCGAGCGAAGTTATGCATTTCTTGAGAATTACATGTTTAACAATTTCGTTTTAAAACATCTTTTCTGTTACTGTTTTCATGATCTTAAATGAGAATTCTACGGAATTGATGTGAGGAAACACTTGCTAAGATCGTCCTACTGGTTATATTTCATCATTCTTTTGATGGATTGCAAGAAAGACCTTTTTCAATTCGTTTAGTCTGTGACAGGAATAAAAATGAGATTCTACTATTCTTCGAAGCGAAAGTTTGAATGCCCACGTTTTTCTTTGTGACGGGTACTACACAATTATTATCCGAATCCTTCTTTTATATTTATCAATAGTTATTGAGATTCCATCAAATTTCAAAGCAATTATAAATGCATTTCTTACAGTTACTGTGATCGTCATTGAAAATCACTGAATTTCAGAAAGGAAAAAAATGCTCTCTGTTACGAATTTCAAAGCATATGTTTTTATTTAAACTTGTAAAAGCTATTTACGAGAATAAATTTTAACTTCAGGGCATTTCAACATTGCTTTTCTGTTTCTTAAATTCCTCTGTTATAAAACGAGAACAAAAATATAATATTCCAAACCAAACGAAATACTTCTGTTACCATTTTACTCGAATAATTTTTCTTAAAAAAATGTTTTATAATGCAGACGATATTAATCTACTATCAACAAAACAGAAACAAAACTTGTCCACTGTAAATCTTTAAACACTTTCTTAGAAGAAGAAAAAGCGGCCGCGGTGGCCGAGTGGCTTAGGTATCGGATCATGGCTAGCATGTCATGAGTTCGATCCTAGTACCACTAAAGACCCGCTGTGTAGGGGAGCGATGCACGTTAAATCTGTCGAGAGCTCAAACGTCCTCCCGTTGGTGTGGTAGTTAGGAGAGGTAGGTGCCAGCTCAGGTGTCGTCCGCGTCACTTGACCATGGTTCAAAATTACGCGGACCGTCGCCAAAAGCCCTCGTGTTGCTAATCAGTGCGACGTTAATATTCTCTCTCTCACTCTCAGAAGAAAAAAAATCACGCAAATATTTTCTAATAAATAGTATTTGCTTAGTTCTTGAGAACAATAGTCTTCAATTTTCAAGAGATTATACATTTTTTATAGTATTTTTTAAAATTCTTTTTTTAATTAAATTAATTTAGTTGTATTATATGAACTGCTTAGTAATAAATGGTGTTAAGATGGTTTATAATTGTTTTCGTCCATATTTTACTTTTCATTTCACCGTAATTCAAAATTGGGTCTGTCGCCAATAGCATTCATATAATGGAGGAACTTGTGATGGGATGAGGAATATGAATAACCTAAACTAAACGTACATATCCTTACGGAACAATACAATATATTATTGTATGCCGTAGAATAATTTTCTAGTGAGGATTTGCCAAAAATTCTGAACAATCGACCAGCCTTAATGTTAATTTGTAAACTTTAATTCAGTCCTTTTACAATGGTTTTTTAGCTTTCATCATTCACTTCTATTTGTGATTGTTACACTCATGACTTATAATTCATGTAAAATTAAAGTTAAAAGAATTAAAAGAGCAAAAAAGCTCAGTTGTGCGACTCCGAGCTTCTGCATTCCATTTTTAAAAAAAGTGCGGTTAAATGTGTCCTTATAATTGTAAAAGCGATTTTTTTTTTATTGGTGTAAATTTTTTAAACAGATTTTTATTGAAAAATAGTCGGTTTCTTTTAATTTAATTTTTAATTTATTTTGTGATTTATTAGCAACCATTATTTTTCATTGGCTTTTTTTTAAACCTGGTCGTATCCGTTACGATTTATTTTCGATATTGTTTCGTGGTAAGGTCGAAAGATCTTATTTCATTGATTCAAAAACTTTTTTAAAAAATGGATTTAATAATACGGAGATGGGGATGTTTTTAGAAAAATATAATTTCCCATTAGCATCTAAGAATCGTCTTATTTCCTTGTCTTATAAATGAGAAGCTCTAAAACGCGAGGGCTGGACTTTAGAGCACAGCTTCGTCAAATGTTCGAGAAGTCTGAACTAAACGTAGAACACATTTTCAAACAGGAAAAATAAATTCAATTTTCTTAAATTAGCAGTATTTCATATACCGTAATACCTCGACTTAGCGAATCCGGAGCTACACGATTTTCAAATCTTGTCGATGATCCCCCCCCCCCCCCCAATCCTTGAAACTCAGGTTGAATCAGTGCCAGGGTCTGACGAAATTGATAATGTGATTAAAGAGATTGTTGGTCTTGTCAGGCAAGTAAATTTAGAAGTAGATAGTGATGACGTTCAAGAACTGCTAGATTCCCACAATCGGGAGCTGACAATTGGATGTTCTCGTAGGGAAATGCAAGAGCAGGACAGTCTTTAAACCTGTTCAATCAGAAGATTGAATGACGGTTGGGAATTTGACTGAGAAAGCCCCTGTTTCATTGAAAAATGATTAAAATTTTTGGAAAATACAGACTCCAACGAAGAGCGTGTTTTTTACACAAACAAGGGGGGGGGGGGTCCATGCTACGAAAACAATTTTGAAAGTGAAAAAAAAAAAAAAAAAACTTTGAGAGAGAACCGGCAGATTATTGTTAGATTTTATAAAACATTCAACATCAAAATAACTCCGGTCTGAGATTTTGTATTTGTTACCTAAGCTTTTATGAAACACTTTCTTTTCCTGAATTATTACGCGAATTTTACTTTCGTGGTAATCACTCAGTCCCACCTATCACGTAAGTTCGGGGTATTACTGTTCATCTATTTGTAACAATGCTTTTTTAAATTTCAAAACATTTCATAAAATAAGTAATTTTTCTCTCGTAACTTGAGTGAAAGCTTATTTAGAATAAGTGTAGGAGAAAAAGTGCGAAACATCTTTAAAACAAGGGGAAAAATGAATAGTATAAAATATACTGCTTTTTTTCTAAGGTAGCGAAGCCGGAATATAATGAATCTTGGAGCACTCGTATCTGGCAAATATATTCTGAGTTCGAGCCCTATTCTTCACATTACGCAAGGATCACTGTAATTAAGTGAAATGCTAATATTAGGCTTGATAACTCTTATTAAAAAAATTAAAACTGTAAACCTAATGAGGGAAAATTCAAATAAATTTTATTTCACTTCATACTTCCGATTGGATTCATTCTGTATTTTCTAGCCTTAATTTTGTTATAATTCAATTTGTATACAATTGAGTTAAAGGTAATTATACAGTATGCAGTAATCATGGTGAACTAAAGACTGCGAATTTTTGACCACGTGCAACCTGAGATAGTAATGCCAGTACATAACTTTTTCAAAATTCTTACTTGGACATAAAAATTTGGAAAAGGTGTCTTATTGAATGTTTATTTTTGTTGTGGTCCGAATTGCCTTTTTCATTAGTAACCCTTTGTGCTACCATTGAATGAACCTATGTACGTAAAAAGCTGAAAGATTAAAATAATTGTTTAAAAAAATTTGTATACCTATCAGTGGCGCACACAAGGGGGGTATCCTAGGGGTCCGGAACCCCCCCCCCCCAAGCCCTTGAGTTCTTTTTTTGATTGATAATAATCTTACATATATAACGAAAAATTTAATTAAGTACTTGATTCACAATTTATTTTATTAATTGATGCTAATTCTTAATTCAATCTATTTTTTACTGTTTTTTGTTGACAAAAGGCAGAAGAATCAATTGGTGTGGTCTTGAGGTATGATACGAGGTGGGGGACTTTCGACCATAGATCCTCTTGAAATTTTTTTGTGTGCGCTACTGATACCTATACAAAACTTTAGTTTATAAAAGAATGAAGGAAACAATGAACATTCAGATAACTTAGGGGAAATATTGAAAAATCTAAATTCCGTATGAACCATTCTTTCGTCAATTGGAAAATCTTAAATTTTAAGGCGGCAGCCGTAGCCTAGTGATCGTGGACATGACTCCAGTCCCGATTTGTCACGAGTTCGAACCCTTGTACCACTAAAGACTCGCTGTGTAGAGGGATTGATGCGCATTTAGGTCTCGTGTTGCTTTATAATGCGACGGTACTAAGCACTCGCTCATATATTAAGGGGTATAATGGAGATTGACAAATTTATTTTTAGGGCCTTTTCCCGAAATTTTACAAAAATATGCTGTTTTAATGAAAGTTTAAGAATTGTGTGTATGGCATAAGTGATATCTCATTGAATATGTAAATAAATATTACGGAACTGACATTATGCTTTTATCGCTGATATTTAACGGTGGGTAAAAAAGAATGATTAAAATAAGTGTCGATTATACTCTTACCATGATCAAACTTATCCATAAAATGCTCTCTCAACCGTGGCAATCATCTTCGTCCACCCTATCTAAATCGTTGTCGTAATAGAAATTTCAATTAATCTGTGACATCATGTTTATGATGAATAATTAACCAGGAAGTGTATTATGTGGATATGATGTCATAAAAGTTTTCGATTTAAGTGTTAAATGCAACCACAAATTAAAATATGACTATGCCATTAATCTTAGGCTGTCACTCGCTAAGTGCAGTAAATGTCTTACTGAATCATTCTGCAGTCCATTATCAAACAATCGCCAATAAAGCCAATAGCTGTGTGTAAAATAAATTGATTTAAGGGAAGAAATTTAAAACAGTTAAAATAACGACCTGATGTGTTTGTAGTTAGCATAGTAGTTAAAAATGGGGAGTAACTATTGTGAAATTAATTAGTCGCCGGAATTTTTCTTCCGTATCTTTTCAGTTTTAATCATTAAAGTTTTTTTTATAGAAACTTCCGGTTATTGGGGATCTTTATGGATCATTTTAAAAGTTAAATTGACAGTCTAATTATTCAAAGTGCACTCAAATGTTATCTGCCTGAATTTTGAAATGCAGTTTGTTACGATGTAAGGCATGCACTACAGGCGTTTATATCTACAGTTACATCTAACTGGTTTATATCATCTTTATTAATGGGGGGGGGGAATACTATAAGCTGATCATTGTTTTATCTTGCTATTTTCTTGAGGAGAATGTAAATGAGATGTTTTAAATTCTTTACTGCAAAACTAAAAGGTTGAAATACGCTTGGATTTCATAGTTTCAAATAAACGTTGGGTGCGACTTGAAAAGGAAAACTATATTTAAGTAATTTTTGAAACCAATTATTTTATTTATGGATACTATACAAAAATAAACTGAAAAAAAAATGTTGGAGTACTGCGATGATTTATGTGATGCTTACCCTTTAATTTCTCAGGAATCTTGTGGGGATAGGGGAAGTAAAATGGTTTAGTAAGTGGCTTTCCAAGTGTTTCTAAGACCGTATTTATTTCCAAAGCCGTTATACAAAAAAAAAAAAAAAAAGATTAAATTGAAGGATATATAACACGAGAACTTCCAAGATTCAGATACTGTTGAAAATGTATAATTATTATTAGGATGGCAACATTAGCTTAAAATTGTGTAATTTTCTTTGAGTGGCAACAGTGAATATAACTGTCATTATTTGTGAATGGCAATAGTACTGTTGTTGCGAAAAAGTTTGTTCGATTATAATGAAATAGATGTTAGAATGAAATTTCCATGATATATTGAAGACAATTTGTTCTTTTTACAAATTACCCTTTCAATCCTTTTTACTGATATTACTAGACACTGTAGTTAGTACGGATTAAAATTAAAGTATACCTCTTTTTTTTACATGATTTTAAAATGCACGGTACACAAATTTAAGGATTTTTTTACACATATTTTGTTCTAGCACGAATTTTTTTTGGATAAGCACGATTTGATCGAATTCATGACAGTTTAATAATGAAGTTCAGCTATTAACAGTAGATTTAAGTTTGCTACAAGTATGGGACAACTTTTTCTCGCTCATGATGCTGTCATAAAGCGTGCATTAAATTTTTAACGCCATCTTTTGTAGCAGGATATCTAAAATTATAATAAACAACTTGAGAAACCAAAAGAACTACCGAATAGACTTTGTAAGAACAACAAAAAACCCCAACAGAGGTCTTCAATAATGAACGAAATTCTTCATTTGAATCAAAAACCTACAGTTCTGGCACATCTACTAATAGAATTTTTTATCCAGTTCATCATACTCTTATTATCAAGTAATAAATAGTTAGTAGTTTTATTCCAAATTTCAATTTGAATTTTTATGCTGTACTTACAGACTGAATTATCATTGTACGCTAATTTGAATTTTTCTTGTAATAAAATATATTGTTTTATAAATATGTATATCGTGGATTTTTCAATATTACTTTCTTTGCATGGTTTTTTGGGAAAATATTTAGTTTCTTTATCTTACACACGGTTTTTTTAAGCTGCGGAACATATCGCCAAATTTTATCATATCGTATGTATTTTTTACCCGATTTTTTAACGGTTTTCTCAGAAACGTATCTGCCGTGTAAAAAAAGAATAAGGTGTGGAAAGTGGCTTCTGGGTACAATTATTATTTTGGGATGGTAAGAGGGGGGGGGGGGGTTATATTTTTTCGTTTGGAAGTTTTGACAAATTTCATCACTGAAAAAAAAAATTAAAGGAAAACTTTTCGTCATATACCCGATCCAAAAAAAATTTGTTTTATTTAAATAAGAAGGGAAGGGAGAGGGGTGTATATATAGAGAAGAGACTCCAATAGACCCGTTGTCAGTAATATTTTCTGAGTTTAAAGTTCTCTTGTGTGTTGAAACTAATTATGTAAGGTAATTAGTTATTGTTCACCATATAATCGTTAAACCTATTTAATCATTATGTTCCAGTATCAGTCACAAGTTAGCTATTTGTATAATTATAGAAGTCCCGATATTCTCTGGCGGTAAATATGTAGCTATTATGCGGACTTGGGTGAATCGAATTACCAATATTGAACATTCGTTGTAGCTGTATAGTTTATTCTTGTGTCGATTACGTTAAGAGAACTTTTCAATTGACGTGGAAGAAATGTTTCTTTGTTTGTTCTTCAATGATTCAATAGCTGGTAGGTGTTGAAAGAAACGATCAAAAATACTTGAATTACTGCAGTTGAATGGATAAAGCTTTCTTGTATATTGATAAAAATTCAAATGTGCAGAGATTTTGCGAGAACACGGAACAAAACTTAGAAATAGTTAAGATTACACACTTTTAATCGTAACACATGAGCTATTGTAGAAATGTCATTCTTTCGAAAGTATTTTCAACGGCAGTTATAGTTATTTTGTAATTGGTTTTAAATTGTATAGAAAATTATAAACGCGCGCGTTGCTTAAACTTATTGTTTTGGAGTGGGTTTAAATTTTGTTCCAATAGCTAGCTACCTCTGTTACTTTGTCTGACATCATCGATTTGTTCTTTGTTTTTGTGAATAAATTCTGATGGGGGGGTGTTAAGCAAAATCAGAATGGTGTTGATTGATTAAATGGGCTTAATAAACTCTGGTAATCATACGAAATAGCAAATTGATTTTGTCGTAGATTTTATTTTTCACATATTGATTCGATTTCTACTCGACTGATTTGGAAAATTTTCTGGTTTGCTTATTTTTTTTTTAATGTTTTTTTTTTAAAATTAAAACTGTTTGAAGAGAGTAAATAGGATTCCAAATTTTTTAAAGAGCTCTGTATTGTTAAATGTGTTGAAATAAAGAGTAAATTATATATGTGCATCATATTCTTGGAACACACATTGCAAGTAGAATAATTAAAAATCGTTGCTAAAGTTTGTTGTGTGGGTTTCAATTACGAAGGAATTTCCAACATTTTAAAGAATTGTCAATCTCTTTCAACTGCAACATTGATGTTAAAATAAATGCCAGTACCCAAGGTTACGGAGTTATTGGAACATTTTCAAGAATATTACATAATCTCATCAATTTTATTAATTACGTAATTTTAATTTTTCTTTAATTCTTTTTTTTAAAAAATTGGAGTATTATAAGTTATTATTGGAGTATTTATAAGTTAATTTCATTAAAATTTATCCTTTATTAAATAATGCTGCTTTAAACAACATAAAGTGTGTAGTATCAATTCATGCTTTATAGTGTAGATAAGAATAAAATTCCATTGTGGACTTGTTAGCTATAGCTCCTTTGTGAACTAAAACCAAATGAGTACTTTTTCAAATAATTTTAAGAATAATCTTGGTATCTATCACGTTAAACCCCTGCTGTAATTTTTTTTTTGTATCGGGGTATTCTGGTGTAAACTAAAATAAGTTGAAGAATTTTCTCTTCATTAATGGTTTAAGAGAAAATTGTCTTTAAATCCTGCTGAATTTATAGTAATCGCGCAATTAAATTATAAATAAGCTCTCGTATCAGTGCTTTCCGATTCAGGTAATTTGTCTAGAATTCCCATTTTTCCCTATGATTATTAATCAAGGAATTTCTTAATTCTTCGCTATTTTGAATTTGAGTAACTCTGAAATGATGCCAAGAATTTTTAACAATAATTATCTGTGACTGTAATCACATAAATTTGATCTTTTACTTTAAATACTTAACTGATTATTCTTTTAAATAAATTTACTGTTGATTTGCGTCGGCAGCATACATGCTTTATGTTGATAAAATTTTATTCTAAAAAGTTATTTTATTGGAAAATTTTGCATCAGCTGTTGAAAAATGTAATACATTATATTTTTAATCTTGATTTTTTTTTTTTTTTTTTTTTTTTTTTTTTGCTGAACTGTTTAAACTAATTAAATTATTTTACCGAGGGAATCCTTCTTGCAATTAATTTTCTCCGACAATGTAACATAAATTTGTTCTCCACGGTTGGTTGTTGAGGGGGGTGGGAAGGGTGCAAGAAAAGCAAGAAACCTGTTCTGTGCGGAAGAAAAAAAGCGACGCCGGCGAGCAAAACCATCCACTTGCACTAAAAAGGAAGTTTTAATTCGGCTGTATGACGCTGATTGTTTCGTAAGTGGCAAGGCGTTGCCGAAAGGACTACCGTGCCACAAGTCCTCCAGGCGCATTTGTCACAAGTACTCGCTCAGTGAAAAGGTTCGTTTTTTCCGCTCAAGTATTCCTTGAGAATCGTATGGATTAAACCCTTTCACAACACAGTACAGTGACATAAAAGAAAAATCTTGACCTGCTTTGAAATATTTAGAAAAAAATCCAAAGTTCTGGATATATATAGACGCTTGTAGGGTGTTCGTAACATCTCACAGAATGGATTTTAAAAGTTTTTATTCATCAATTTGGACATTCAATGTTATCGTATTTCTACCCGAGAGTTGAGCAGCAATTACAAAAGAACAAATTTATTGTCCATATCCAAATAGGTTTATAATTGGTTAGAGAGAAAAGAGGATTGTTGTGAAGCTCTGGCTATATAGTAGACTTAGCGGTGAACATAATAAGAAACGGATATAATCTAGATTTCATTATCATACATTTAGACCTATGCTCTGTCGTAACCTTTTGTGTGTCGGGAGAATTTCATTACAAGTTAGAATACTCTTTTCCTCGTTTTACGAAGAAAACTTTGTGAACTGTCATTTGGAACTAAACTGAAAATTCAAAAAGTCTGTCGCCATTTTGCGGTTTTAACGAAGCTTCGTTCCAAGATTGGTTAATGCATTTCGTGTATGGGGTTTAAATATTAAGCCAACCGTAAAAAGAATCATGTCGGTGTGCAAAATTTCACTTCAAGTTTTTCTTAGTCTTGTATAATAAATGAAAGATTAAACATTTGATTTCCCTCTTTTACTTTCATTTTCGAAATATGTTATTAATACGAGTTTCCATATAATGGGAGTACATTAAGGTAATAATTAGTCTTAATTGTAGGGGAGATGTAATAAAATTACACTTTTAGAGTACGTTTCTATTTTTGAACAGTTAAATATTGTATATATTCTCACTGCTGATGTTCGCATACTAAGCCTAATATTGTTCCATTTTCCCTATTCACTTAGGATTTCACATAAGAGAGGATTGATTTTTCAATTTTATCTAAAAAAATACCGTTATACTGCGTTTATTATAAACAATTAGCTGTATTGGTATTGCAATCGATCAATTTGAAAGGGGGGGGGGACTAAAATGATCAACTGAATTATTATGTTATGCTATCATACTGAATTCCATAATTACAGGGAGTATGGTTTTTAAAGTGTTCTTTCTCACTTAAGAATTATTCACGTGCTAAAACAATCATGTCTTTTTTTAAATTTCGTGCTGTTTGGTTGTGTTATTAGAGTTGAATTATTTGATAGTCTTTCGATGCTTTTAAATGCTGGAATTTTTATGGGTGTGCTTTTTTTTATTTTTCTTGCATGCCTCAGAAGAAATTCCAATATTTTTACTCATTTCTTTTGATATCCAAATCACGATTTCGTTGGAATAAATAATCAAAATTACATGCACATTGACCGCTGTTTTGCATCGTGTATGACGCTGTAGTGTAAAAAAGAATCTCTCCGACAGCTGATTGGAAAGGTCTTGAAGGTCGACGTCTGCTGGCGAGGCAGTGTGCCAAGCCCTCGCATTTTTCGAGTTCAACGTCTTCGATAGCCGGGGTGACTCACTCTTCGCCATTTCGCGGCCGCCCGTGCCATCGATTTTTTGGTGTGTGTGCGTCGCGTCTTCCCCTCTCATCTCGGCTACGGTGTATCGCCTTTCGTTTTCGAAGTTAGTCTGGCTTTCAACGGATTCAAGAGGCGATATCGCGCCTTTCTGTTTGTTCTCCGTTCCACGATTTGTCGGTTTTTGTCACGTGACAGATGACATCTAATGTATTTGAGCAGACGATATTGGCCGTGAATTCTTTTTAAACTGCACATGTGTATGCATTTGATTGTGAAGAAATTCAAATGTGAATATTTGTAATTCTTTTTGACACTAATGAGTACAGTTGAACTTTTTCTGGAATATTTCAATCCGTTTTATGTTTTTAAAGTAAATTGAATTTATATGCATTGGTGAAAAAAAAAGATACAGGGTTTGAAAAGGGTAGGAAATTGATCATCTTTTATATTTAGAGGTAAAGACCATATGCTTATATTCCACCATATTGGAAGCTGCCCCCCCCCCTCTTTTCAATTAAAAATATTAATTGAACTAATATAACTATGTGATGAATTTGACTCAATACTATCTCTCACAGGATATACTGGATACTTTTAATCATTCCTAGTTGCGATATATCGGTTAGAAGAGTGAGATTTTATTTATAGCTTGGCTTCAAATGGATATTAAATATTAAGAAGTGTTTATACTGAACACGACTCACACTACAAGAATTGTTTCATCAATCATCGTCGACTGATGAAACTCTTGAAACAATAAGATGTTTTCGGGCAGTCCCATCTTAAAAAAGCTCCCTAGAAGAATTTATCTCAAATAATATTGAAAATAGATCATATTATGGGTACTTCAAGTGTAAAGACAATTAAAATAGTACTGTATTTTTTTTCTTAAATTGTTTACATAATGTTATTTATTAATAGCATTAATTCGTGCTCCAAGTGTCATCTACCGTTGCATTGCATTTATTTTTTCACTCAAACTATCGAAGTCTATGTTCATGGAAGCTATTTGCTGTCTCGTTTCATTTTCTACGTTAATTTGCTATTATATTTTGTTTTTGTTGCACTATATTTTGAGAATTTTTTTTTTTAAAACTTAAGTGTCTCGTTCAGAATGATATTAAAATGTTTAACTGTGTGTGTGTTCTGCACAGATTGCAAACTAAAATTTCGGAACTGCTCCTACTTAAATTTAGACTTAAACTTTTTTTTTTTTTTTTTTTTTTTGAATTTGTTGATATGAGAGATAAGTGGTGTGTGTGTTCCCTCTTTCATCAGAAAGCCTTCTGATTTACCCATTCATGCTTGAAGCACGCGACTTTCATAAAATTTAAGATTTTATTTTATCAATAACATTTTTATTTGTCTTTACTATCAAACTGTGCCTTTCAGAATTTGGCCTTCTATAAAAATTAGGTTTTTTTACTCGAATTTTGGCGATTTGAGATCATTTGAGTTGTGTAGTTTGATGTAGTATTCTGTAGTTAGTACTTTTTTCTTTACAGTGTTCTGTCAAAAGTCTAATAAATTTTTTAAAAAAACCAAAATATTTATTTTTTAAATAAAAAATGAATTTTAAATACTACATTAAGATAAGTGTTTTTTAAAAACAAGATATCAATCATTGGCATGGCCAAGTAATTTTAGCGCGTTTTTCACATGTTGTATTTTACAGTAATGCAACTAATGAACTTTTTACTAACAAAAAGTAGTACTGTACTTTAAAAAAAAAAAAAAAAATTTTTTTAATTAAAATTTTTTTTTAATTTAAAAGTTATTAAATTTAAATATGATTCGGCTCATCTAGGGCACAAATGCGACCAAATGCCGAAAACCCGAGGTCAATCGGTTGCTTATTGGCTGAGAAAAAGGTACGACAAAATATGGAACGAAGACAAAATTTGCGTCCTAATAGCGCTTTTTTTTACACTACGTGAAAAACGCGCTGAAAAGTGGAGGTGAATAACATGTTTGAGAGAGTAGAATACTTAACGACTGGAGTATGCGTGAGTGGAATGAGATGACATAAAAATTATTTTAAAAAGTCAAATAAATCGATCTAAATGGGTTTTTAAAATGATGAACTTGAATTCTGTGCACATCGTGCTCATTCCTGGATCCGTGTTTGATGCCCTTTAGGCTAGAAGAGTTAATTAGGAATGCATAGAATGTTTTGTAAAATTTGTGATAACCGTCATATTTTTTACAGGATTAGAATAACAGATTTACAGAAATTCTTTTCACGGTGACTTTTTTTACGTTATAAAATTTGTGACATTCTAAAGAAATATCAGTAACTATTGTTTTCTTGAGGATAATTTTTTTAGTTTAATTCATTTAGATAAAATATAAATGCAACAAAAACAAATATAAAGTTATTTTTTTACTGGGAAGTTGGAGGAACTCGCAAGTTTTTCCATATTAACTGTGAAATTTTTTTAACGGGACAAATTATTTGTTTTGAAACTTTAAATTGAATTATTGTTTCGATGAACATCAGTGGAAGAATCGTGTGGCTATTCATAAATAGACAGTGTGGGCGGTGGTTTTTATTGTCAAGTCAGATTAAACTATTTTCTTTGATCGGAAGGTTAAAGAGAGGGGGTCAAAATGTGTACCTATTAATGTTTTTAACAATATGTTCAACAGATGGTACTTTTCTGGTGAGTAAAAAGAAAAGCATTATATATGTCTGAATGAATTTGTAACTTTAACAAGGTGGAATAGAAGACGCCTAATTAAGAGTCTGATACTTCTATGTGGCCATTGTTAACTAAATTGAAATTGACGATTTTTTTTTAAAGCATGATGTAATTAATAAGTTATAACCGAATGAAGGTAAGTTTCAACTAAGATTGAAAATTAGAAGCACATGGGGCCATACTGTGATATTCTGTGGTATTCTTTTGCACTTCAAGCTCATTTCTTCCCCCCGCTAACGTTAAGGTTGTATGTTGGTGGTTAAAGTATGTCTCGTATTCACAACGAATGTACGCCAATTTGAAATGGAAGATTATAGGATTGAATTAAATATATCCACGATGAGGAAGATTTCAAAATTGACCTAATGCCTTGAAAAAAGTTTCTTTGGTATTTTTACTATATATTGTTATAGTATTGTGTAGCCCCTTGAGAAGAAAACATGTGCACGAAGAGTTTTTGAAAAATAACACGGATTACTCTTTTTGATATTATTGAAGTCATTTATATTTGACTATAGGATGAGCATTGATTTGTTAAGTTCAAATTTAGGAGTATAATATATTTTGAGGGAATCGACTTCCGCTCCCTCCCTTTTAAATTAAGAGGGGGAAGAGCAAAGCGGGATCTATTTTATTACAATTTTCAGTTAATTTTCATCTGAGTTGGGAAACAATACGCAGCGCAAAATCTAATTCCAAATTCTTTAATCTATATATAATTCTTTGCTTCGCGTGGAAGTACAGAGAAGCAATGTACCCGTCCACAGGTCCTGCACAATTATTCAACGTCATTAGACTATTAATCAACTCTAGTACGACGTTAATTACCTCTCAATCATTTTTCAAATATTATTGGGATCAAGCCACAAGATTTTTGCCACTGCTTTTGAATTATCTTGACACACAGAGATTCACTCCGTTTCCGAACATATTTTGATAAGTTCATTCTGTCATCGTATTACTTTATCCCCCCCCCCCAGTTGAATTTTAAAATGTTTCTTCTTTTTAACACGCTTTTATAAGTTTCACTTGTATGTAACGGAATTTTTTAACTCTATTTTTACTCGCTTTAAAAGGTCAGATTAATTAGAAATTTGACACACTTGTCAAGGACCGATGACAATACAATAATTTAATAATTTTGTTTCATTGTCCTTATCAGAATCGTCAAGAATAACGATAATCGGATTTGGCGACTTATATTGCATGTTTTGCGATACTGAAAGAACTCATTCTTTCATCCGCTACGGATGAAGACATTTTCATTTCTGAATCAACGACACATTTAAAATGCGAATTCTAATCAACCTTAACTTTTCTCTGGAATCGTGTGCAGTTACATGATGTACCTTGAAAACTCTATGAAATTTTCTTTCTCGATTTGTAACGTTTTCAATAATTCAGTCTTTTAAAAGCTTAGTTTTCAACTGAGAATTTTCCAAATAATTTATGAATTCATCGGATGCGAAGGAATGCACGGGGGGGGGGGGGGTTACAATAAAACAGGATTGGAAAAGTCAAAAATATCGTAAATCGATTACTTGTATCGCCGATGGAAAAATATTTCAACATTTTGAAATTTTCCCATTTTTCTTCATATAAATTATAGCTTCAATTTCATTCAAAACTCCTCATTTGTGTGACGTCATAGTTACATGACGAATGCAAACACGTGTTTTCAACCAGCCAATCATTCCATTGGTTTCCCTGCTGCCAACTTTTACTGAAGCATTTTTTAAAAAGTACATTCTTGTCAATAATAGTAACACATGAATGTATTTTATTTGAAAGTATGAATGGGGGTGGGGGAGGGGTGTAACATTTTGAAAAACTTTTAGAATATTACTTTTTTGAACGTATTTACTCAATTATAAAATTTGAAACTGTATCCAAATCTTAAAAGTAAAACAATAAATACAAGGCTAATCTCAGTTTTGGTTTCAATAGAAAACTCGTGATTGCATTGATGTGACATTGCAAGTCTTAAAACAAAATTCAATTATGAGATGATTATGCTTCTATGAAGTGGATGTTACAACAATGTAGTTTCATTTGAGAAATATCAATAAAAAGTTTTGTGTGTGTGTGTTTATGTTCAATTAGTTTTTTGTTATACAGTAATATTCCGAACTCACGCGATAGGTGGAACTGAGTGATAACCGCTCAAGTCATGGTATGAATTTGCTTATAAATACATATAAATTATTTTTAATTGAGGCCGGAGACTAATAAAAAAAAGTTTAATAAAATCTTGGGTAACCCAAATACAAAACCGCAAACCCTAATCACTTTGATGTAGAAGGTTTCATAAAATCTTAAGTAGCCTGCCGGTTACGATTTTTTTGTCCTCCTGCAGAATTTCCTCGTAATCTACTTATGATTTATTCCTTGTTTTATTGAATAAATATGCTCATCGTTGGAGTCTTTTATTTTCTAAAACTTCTAACTCTTTTTCAATAAAACTGGGACTTTCTGTCAAATTCCCAACTGCCATTCGATCTTCTGATTGAACTGAGTGTGAAGACTGAAGTTCTTCAACGTCTTCTTACTCTCATCCATTGTCAGCTCCTGATTGTGAGAACCCAGCAGTTCTTGAATGTCATTACTATCCAATTTTAAATTTATTTGCCTGGCAAGATTGACAACTTTTCCTCCATCACATTACAAATTCCTCCCCAATTTTGCATCCCCCCATCAAATAAAAGACGATTCGACGAGATTTAAAAACCGCGTTACTCCGAGTTCGCGTAAGTCGAGATATTACTGTACTTAATGCAGTACATTACTTCCTTCAAAATGCTGATATTTTTTCTTTAGTTCTTCCTGTGTTTCTTCCTATAATCAAATGACTTCCATCTGCAAAGTTTTCCCTTAATTAAATGTGATAGCGTGTTAACGTTTCTGTGATTTGACTGAATCACAAAAAGGGAAAGGATTTTGTCCCAATTTTATTTTAATGAGAAACTGATTTGGATTGGACATGATGGGGGGGGGGGGTCGAAATCGCTTCGGTGATTCAAGTCACTTTCTGAACCGTTTCTCTTTTATTTAGTCATGCGCAAGTTCCAAAGGCATCAATTTTTTATGCATAAAATATCTCGTAAGTTTTTGACATTAAGTGAATGGACACTACATTGATTGTTTTCTTGCAGGTGACTCAACAGGAGCTGAAGGCGATAGCCGATGGCATGCGCACCAACCCCTCCGCGTTCCAGGAGACGGGTATCTACCTGGGAGGCGAGAAATACATCTGTCTATACGCAGAACCCACCTTGCTCAGGGGTAGGAAAGGAAGCTCAGCCATGATCGTCGTCGCCACCAACACATGTAAGTGTAAAGATTTCTTTAATTGCTCATTTATTTCCGTTGTCTCAAACTTTCGATCGCTGCGCCCCCCCCCCTTATATTTCAGCCTGACGCCGTGGACTCCCAAGATTCTGAGCACCTCTCCCTGACTTCCAACACATGACTGAGTGATTTAAAGGTTCCTCAATAATCCTAAGGCTGCATCTGTTACTTCCTTGTTTTTTCCTTTAACCCCTTAATAAGTGAATCCTTCGCATTCACACACTGTCAAGGTCATTTTATTGCATTCCAAAGCCTTCGAAATTGTTTTATCGATAGCAACGCTGAGAAAAGAATCGTATTTTGGAAGGACTGATATATACGTCCGAAAAACACAACGTGCTAGTTGAGCGAGACATATATATACGCCGGCGCACTGAAGGAGTTAAGAAAAAGAGTCAACATCCAATTTTACGAGGTAGGATTCAAAAGTAACCGGACCGAGTCTATAAAATATTAAATTGCTGAAATGAGACCCTTGGGCAATAACATACTTTTGCCAGCGGTTGTAAAGTTCACAGAAAAATTTCTGAGGTCCATTTTTTGTCTTGTCCTTTAATTCAGCCAGCGGATGCACTTTTAACTTCATTTGCAGATTGAAAGCAACGTGCCAGTTCAAGAAATAGGCTGAAGTCGCAGGAGGTGAAATCAGGAGAGTAAGGAAGGATGTGGCAAACCAGTTTTCGTTTTCACAAGAAAGTCAGTGACGAGGAGGGATCGATGTGCAGGAGCGTTGTCATGCAAAAGCGCCCATGACTGATCAGCCCACAATTTTGGTCTTCTTTCGGATAGACTTTCGCAAACGATGCAGATTGTGTACATAGAATTTTTTGTTCACAGAGTACACTCTTCAGGGATAAATGCTCAATGCCTTGGATATCGATGAACACCTATCTAGCATGACCTTCCCGAGCGATCTTGCCGGAATTTTTGCTTGCATGGAGATTGTGGTGATTTCCACGTTGCCGTGATGTTCTTTTGGATTGCGGATCGAATAAAAAACGCCATTTCTAGTCTCCAATAACAATTTTGCCAAGGAGTGGCCGCGGTAGCCTGGTGGTCAAGGTAACGGACTCGTGGCTGTGGCGTGTCAGGGGTTCGAGCCCGGTACCACAGAAAACCCGCTGTGAATGGGAGCGATGCACGTTAAATCTGTCGAGAGCTCAAACGTCCTCCCGTTAGTGTGGTGCCAGATCGGGTATTGTCCTCGTCACTTGACCATGGTTCAAAATGACGAGGTCTGTTGCCAAAAGCCCTCGTGTAGCTGAACAATGCTACGTGAATATTCACTCACTACCAAGAACCGAGATTGTGCTCCATTCGAATTGTCTTTTGATCTTCGTTTAACATGCGAAGGGGGGGGGCGATGTGTTGACACACTCTGTGCGTGTTAAGGTTCTTAATCAGTATTCGTGAACATGTGGCCTCGGATATCCCAACTGATATTGCTATTCGCGTTGTTCTTTTTAAGTCTGTGGGCATCCAGAGCTTTCGTCATCTTTGACATTTTCTTTTCATTCTCTGAAACTTTGATGCGACTCAAAAGCTTGCTTTCGCGATAATGTCTCACTGCCGTACACAGGCTTCAACATTTCGAAAGTCAAGCTCAAGCGGACACAAAATATAATATTCATTCTCTGCTCAGCAAACACCATTTCTTTCAATCGCCGGTTACTAAATGCATCCACCTACAAAATATGGCACCATGGTGAGCCGCTGACTACTTAATTTAGGACAAACTTGTTTTAGGAAAGGGGATGGGGGGGGGTGCAGTAACACAGAAGCTTTATCGTAATCGCTCTACTACAAAAAATTTTCACATTATAGGCTCGGTCCGGAAACTTTTGAATTTCACCTCGTACATGTTACAAGTTACAAAAAGACTTTTTTCAAATAATGTACTCTTGAAAGTTGAATTAATACAATGGTATTAATTAAATTTCATAAGAAGAATGGTGCTGCATTTTTTTTAAGTGCTGCTATATTAGGTATGATATTTGAAATTTGTAGTCTAAATTTGGGTTCTACTCTTTCTAGACAGTTTCTGTACTTTTTTTAAAATAAAAAAAAATTGAACATTAGGTCCCGCGAGTGTCTCTCCTTTAAGGAAAAGTTCTAGGGACCCCCGGAGTCCACGGACTACAGCTTAAGAACCGCTGATATAGACTTATGGGTATTGATGAAGTAGCATTTGTTTCGGAAAAATATTCAGTCTTCGGGCAGCTGTAATAATGATCAATGTTAAAGCGTCTATTGCATGTTTTCTTTCCATACCATAACTCAAGTCTTATACAGTGCAGAAATGCCAACCCCCACGCAAAAAAAAGTTTATATATTCAGCTTTAACAGACAACGATATATTTTCTATGCTAAGAGGTGATGGAAGAAATTGTCGCGAATTTATCCCGACGAAATGACGCTGTGCTAGTCTGAACTCGATTCCACGTTGTACTGATGACTGCAGTAGCGCAGTGGTTATGGTCACGAACTTGTGGCCGGCGTGGTATGAGTTCGAGTCCTTGTGCCACTGAAGACCGTCATGTCGAATCGGATGCTCGTTGACTCTGTTGAGGCTCAAAATCCTCCCATTGGTGTGGTGCAGTAGTTTGGAGGGTAGTTAGGAGCTCAGGTGTCGTTCACATCATTTAACCATGGCTCAAAATTACGAGGTCTATTGCCAATAACCCTCGTTTGACGTTAATAAAGTTTCTTACCCACTCCACCATGTACTGACTAAAAAAAAATAGTTTTTTTTGCTTTAAATTTTTATTGGATTTCAACAATCTTCAATTGAAATGGAAGGGAAGTGTGGAGAGTAAAAAATGACTAGATTAAATATCGTCATTGTGATTTAAAATTACAAATAACATGGCAGTATCTTTTCTTATCGGTTTGACGTCCATTATTCAGGTAAACAGAAACTATAAATACCTTAACTTTTTATATAACAGATGGACTATAGTGTTTTTTAAATCATCCGTGTATTTTAAGCTTTTAATTTAAAGCGTGCGACCCAAAAAATTGTTTCAAGCCTTTTTTTTTCTTTTTTCGTTATACAAAATAAAAAAATCATATAATAAAACAATATTGTTAAACTTAATAGCGTTAGAGTCAAACGTTATCTGATTCAGATACGAAGAAATATAAGCGACCTCGTGAAAAGATGCTTTTTTTTTGCACAGACTCTGCAAAACTAAAAAAATGTCCATTTAAATATTTTTTCCCGTTTTTATTTTTGACTAAATATTTGAATACCGATGCTTGAATTCATCTTCTATATTTCTTCACGTCGGTATGTTTGTAATCTTAGCAAAGGTCGAGAAAAGAAAAATAAATAGTTTCGTATCGCAATGACCTCCCTTGTGCCTTTAAAGTGAGATAAAGTGATTTTTTGAGTGACAGTTCTTGCGTGAAGAGGGGTCATGGAATCGAATAATCGAAGTTTATTGTTCTTGATTTGTCGGTGTAAACTGTTAAGGGTCTTAATTGTGGAACTTACGTAATACTTTATTAGGACCCTTGACTGTGGAATCCGTTTTGGTTTTTAAATTGCTCTTAGCAATTGGTATTTCACATCAAATGGGTTAAAAAAGTATTTAATTTGAATTAGTAGCAAAGATATATTTAGAACTGGAATAACATAGAAATGTTGTGCATTCCTGTATTCGTATATATGCAAATTAGGGTGTCTCTCTCTAATGTCAGAGGCCGTTCCAATTTCTGGGAATATTTTTCCAGACAGAAAAATACTCCATTTATACATAATTTTTTGTGACATTCCAAAACTTTTCATGTCTTGTATACTATACTCCATATTTTACTTGAAAGTCAAGTATTTAATTATCGTATCACTTGTTTCCATGCTTCCACTGTTATAAGATTTGACTTGATGGGAGAACACCCCACTAGAACTTCCTTTTTCTCTCCCTTTCTATTAAGAATTTAATTTTTATACCATATCCAAGATTTTTCTCATTTACTTTGTTTTTAAAAAGAATTGTATATTAAACTTATTTTAATATCTTAAGCAAATGTTTGGCGTAGCGGAAAATTAAATGGCAAGCGAGAGCCTCGGCTTAAAAAGCTTGTGTTCAATTTGGCGTTACGTGGCCGCAATTGGCTGTGGCGTTCCCAAGAAGTCCAACCAACCAAAATTAATTTTTCCTGGGGGTACGTAAAATATTACGCTACAGAAAGTGAAACATGCTTTACACTTAAAAAAAAAAAAAGCTTGACTGGTGCGCATATAAATAGTTAAAAATACTCTTTAAAAAAAAAGAGCGAGGTCGGAATATATTTATGTTCGAGTGTTTTTATAGTAAAATGTGTTCCGACTTAAGTTCTTATTCTTTAGCAATACGCGAGTGCAGCCTTCAGTAAATGACATCCTAAACAGACATATTGGTGTCGAATAATATGCACGATGGTCCATTGATTTGAATTGGTTTTAATTTAACAACGGTTTATATAACTACTTTATCAATTACAACGCTAAATGTTCAAATTATCCACTGTTTTATGTTTAATGAGCTTTTAACAGTTTTCATGTTTAGAAAGATGGTCCTAAAAATGTATGGTAGATCAATCTTTTGTATAAATACAGTCGGACCTCGATATAACGAATTCACCGGGACCAAACATTTCGTTCGTTGAATCGGGGTCCAAACAAAATACAGGTTTTTTGCTCTTGCATTTTGGAGATTCTATGAGAAACTGTACAAAAAATATCCATTGCTAGAAATTATGCACTTTTTATTCAGTAGCTAAAAATATTAGGGAATTTTTACCCATCAGTTAATTTGAAATTTTAAAATACTGACTGATAAATAGATGTTTTAAAAATCTTTTTGATTCCTGACTCAAAAGAGCTCTTTTTCGATCTTAAATTGGAGAAAAAAATACTGCATCACATTTTTATAACCTGCTGTATAAGAGGTATGTTTTCAGTTTCCACAAACAATGTAGATAATTAGAAAATTCAGGTTTTATAGGAGTTTCATTAGTAATTTCTGCTTTCGAAACAGTCATGACGAATCTGCACCTGTTAAGTGGTAAATGTATGGAACCTGTTTGGTCTTCTATCTTTCTGGTTGAAATTTTGTGCTTACAAGAAAGGTCTTCTATTCCGGACAAAAAGGATCGGTCATTTGAAAGAAAAAAAATCAGTTTTTTCCAAAATTAAATTTTCAGCTGCTAAAATAAATTCATTAATTCAGGGTTCATTATTCGTTAAATTTGTGTATCTTCATTTTATTTCGGAAAAAAGAAAAATCCGTTTAATCGGCTTCCTACTGTATATACAATCTTCTAGCTTGCAAATGTAATTTTCTTATACCTTAAAATCCGGCGTATAACGCGCATCTATACTTTCAAGCTCCTATTTTTAATTTTTTAGACATTTCCCCGCCACCCACTTTTTTCCGAAGAAACCTGAAATGTATGTGCGCAATGCTTTTATGTTTTGAAGTCATTTATTCGAGGTATTTTTTCAAACTATACTTCTAGAACTACAACCTTTTAAGTTCAGAAGACATGTCATTTCTTATAAATAAACAGTATTTCGATCTATGCAGAAGTCTAAATTTTTGTTATGCTCATCGTTTTATTTTTATAAGCTGTCATTTTTATCGCGCACCCGTAAAGTTTGACTTTTTTTTTCTTGTTAAAAGTACGCGTTTTTCGCCGGATTTTACGGTAATTAAAATCGAAGTTCCTCAATTTTAAATGGATTTGAAACAAAGAAACTATTTTTTAAAAAATGGCATGATTTGTGCATCCTTAGACGTGGGATCTGACAAAGTTTCAAAATTCTTGCTCATTTTAATATGCATAATTCTTCTGTGTTGTGATCCTATCGGTTCAAGATACAATTGACACTAGTCATAGTGAGATGTTAAGTAAGCAGACACCCTAAGCATGCAAAATTTGAATGACATCATTAAAACAGAAATCAGACCCTCCAAATAATAGTAAATCGGTAACTTATCAAATCCATTTCCGCTGACTGTTTGTATTTCCGTCACCGTCTTCAGTTCCTTCTACGGAAAACTAGCAATCCAGTTTTCGTAGGAAAGGGAAATGGCTACTGTACTAATTTTTTTGGACGCTTCGAATTTCAATTGGAGTCAGCTTCTTAGTTTAATTCCCCGTTTCACCAAAGGGCCTTGGGTAGCCTATTGGTTAGAGCATTGGACTCGAGACCTGAAGACCTGGGTTCGATGCCCGATGCCACCAAATACACACGGAGTACGTGCTTGTTTAATCAGTGGATCCGAAAGTCTTGTGGGCGGTCGCAGCAGAAACCACGGGTGCAGGAGAATATTTCCTTTTCCTCCAGTTCCATGCCTAAATTGTGGAGATGGAAGGTGGTGTCGCCATATATCGTGTATAAGTCCAACCTGTCTCAGGCTCTGGCAACTTTCATTCTTTCCGTTCGGTAAAGACACAACAACATCCAAAGAACTACTTAAAAAAAAGACTGCTGAAAATCCAAATAGACTAAGAGTTTAACTTGGAAGTCCTGATGATCTTTGCGGCTATCGATATGATTTCGAAGATCTTCGGGCAGAATAATAAATGTTTTGGAAAACAAATCGAAGTGGGGGGGGGGGCTCTGAATTTTCCCTTGGTTTAAGTTAAAAGGAAATATCTGCTCGGGTGTCATTTCAAATGTGTGGTGAGTTTTTTCGCCGATAATACTGTGTACCTCTTAAGTCATCATGCAACCTTAAGTTTAAAATGGAGTTTGAAACAAAACAGACAAAACAACATTCGCGTGCGTCGCAAAAGTATAAAGACCTTGGCTGTTATGCGAATGCTATTTAATGTGAAAAGTAGTTATGCAAATTCTTTTTTAAATCCTCGTATATCAAACCTGTTGACCCTTATATACCGACCAGGTCTTGTTTTTCTTTTCATGATGCGGATGTAAATACTTTTCTATGGCCCTAAGATTAAAGCTAATTGGCAGCTTTTTCCTTGTTCCCTTAATGCTTCCCCCCCCCCCTCCTAAATTCAAATAACATGGCCCAAACTTCAAATGCATTGTAAGAGAAAAATGTCTATATTTAAGCACACATAAACGTTTATCAAATGGTCTTTGATAGGAATGAAATTGGGGAATTTATTTTTATTCACAGTAAAAGAGGAATTGATTCAATCAGATGTAATAAATATATTTTTTTCGGTTTGAAAAAAAAAATCGAAGCTTACAACATTAGTTAATAAGTTCTCACAATTTGAAAGTTAAATGTTTAAAAATTGCTTTATTAATATGATTTTGATTTTTCTCATTTCAGGTCTATTAGTTGCTGCCACTATAGATGGTTTCCCACCAGGCCAGTTAAATACAGTGGTTGAAAAATTAGGAGATTATTTGAAACAAAATAACTTTTAAGTAAGTCTGGCTTACTCCTCATGTTTCTTATTTCAATAGTGCAAAATTAATTTTAATCTGTAATGTGTTTTAAATGATTTTCTAAAACATGTACAATTTAGTTCAACTGGTCCGATTTAAGATAACAAAACTGTTCTAATGAGTTTATTCTTAGGTTATGCTTTAAATTAATATTTGGTGTAATTGCAAAAGACATGAATGATTTCAACATTTCTTAAAGAACCTGGCGGAATTTTCTTTGATTTCACTCTAATTAATATCCTCTCTAAACTTCCTACCTCTATATTGACATTCAGGAATCTAGTTGACGAATTAGGCAAATTTATGGTTAGGCCTTATGTTCTCTACTTCCAGTTGTAGAACTGAACTTAAACCGCCGTGTTCAGTTTTCCATCAGTCGTAGTAATTATGAGGGACGTTCTGAAAGTAAGTTTTGAAAGAAAGTAAGAAACAATTTATGATGCTTGTGAATCGACGGAAGTAGTGTCGGAAGAATGTCGCATGCTCAGAGCGTCGAAGAAAAAAAGAGTAGCAGTTGGAAGGCGTGCCCGAAGTAATTAGAGTCCAAATCACGATGGTGGACAACGTGGTTGCCAATGGAAGTGTGTATTGTTATCCAGGTTCTGATGGGGTTATGTAGGGGGCAAAGCTTGGACTGACGCTAAGTACATATTTGGGCTTGGGGCCCAAAACCCGAGTTCGTGGGGGGGGGCTCATATTACGCCGCTGGGCACATGGTACTAGTGTGTCCGTCATTTATGAACGCTTACAGACTGTATGATGAAGTCATGTCTCGTCAAATGGTCGGTAACTAGTGTTCCATGAAGGAAGGCAGAAAGTGGAGAATTAAGGTGAAAATGGGCATCCCTCCTGAACTATAAGTGAAAAGAACTTTGTTAAGAGTTCAGGATATGGTGTACCTCAATGACGTGAAAGAATCCTTCTCCAAGTAGTAATAAAAAAATCCTTCCAAAAAACAATGCTGAGATGGAGAAGGAAGGCTATGCAACAATTCCTTGCATCGCAAGGTACCGAATTTTTGCATAAGTGGTTTCTCTTCAAACAGCACGCGACGATAAATGACTCAATATCGGTGTATAGTTCAGAATGTCATGATGCAATTTTTTCCCCTTGGCAATAAAGTTCCCGTGTGTGGGGGGGGGGAGACAAATCTTATGTTTTGAACGTCCTTCATACTAAAAATCTTTCTTGTGTGTTTTGTCGCATTCCGTATAAATTTTTGAAACGTTTACATTTTTAACTAACTTTACTTAGCACCTAAGAGTGTAACAGGCCAATCAATCTTTGTCTTGATGCACAAAAAGCTTAGACAGAGTGTCTGAATTCACAGCAGGATATGGAAATACAGCCGAAAAGTTTATTCCAAGCTGTGTAACCAAGACTGTGGTTATCCGACAGATGTTTTCCAACCCATCTTCCACTCTCCTATCAGCTTTCTCCAACTAAAACTCAAGAGAGAGATCTGCATTCATTTGTTCATTTTTGTCTCCAGTTTCTCGCTCTTAGCTGTTGACAGAGAGCGGCAGCTGCCTCTTCGTTTCATCACCCTTGTTTGCACGAGTCACGTGCGGGGAAGGAAGAATTAGCATAAAGCCGCACCTTTTTCACTTCGGAAGCTTGTTAACTATTCTTATTCTTTTGATGTACAGAATCTTTAACAAGGTGAACATGAATGCATTACGTTTTATTTTGTTGTCTCTTGGGTTCTTGTAAAAGGTTAATGAGGCTTAGTGAATCTTTTTCCAAAACTGAGTCAAAGTGATGCATATTTTCGCTTCTAATATCCCTATTTTTTAATTAAAAAAACATTGTTTTTTCTTAGATTCAGAAAGATGAATAATATAAATAGTTAGGTTGGATTAGAAATCTGAACGAAAAGTTAGTTTTATAGGTGTTTTAATAGAGTTAATATAAATTCATGCTTTGATATTTAAAAAAATTTCCAACAACCCAAAGTTTTTTAATTAATATTGTGTAGCGTTTGACACTAAAGTAAGCTATTTGTGAAATCGAGGTTTGGTTCAATGGTCTTTTATGTAACAATTATTTATTAATTTAAGTTAGGTTACCCAAAGACACCACACATCATTAATAAAAAAATAATGGACGAAAGAACATGGACGGTTTTTTCATAGCGACCATTATCGCCTCACCTGGCTGCTGGTGAAGATAAGGGTTGCTAGTGGGAACTTCTCCATTGCTTGGGGCAGTCGGTTACATTTACAACAAGAGTTGTTATAATGTACATTTATCCAAAGCAAATGGACTCGGTTTTTTCTATTTTTTAAGTTAACTAAATTCTAATTTAGAATATTCTAGTATTATATATACACTTTTTAAAAATTATTTTCCCCCAATTTATCAATCATAGTGCTAATTAACCTGCAAGAAATCCAAGGCAATGTTTTTATTTATGTTTAATTACTGTTACTTTTTCTTGCATTAGTAAAACTATTTTGAGTTAAGAAAAATGCTTAAGCATTTAATTAAATCTTTCAATTAAAGATATTTAAAATATGACATTTGCTAAGATTTAACTATTGTAAGCTCTTACTGTAGCAAACATTATTTCTTATGCATGTTTTCTCTCTTTGCAGATTATACTGCGGCTCATTATTAAATTATCTTCTCAAAGAATTTGCTTATCACATGACAGTATTTGTTTCAAGAGATCTGCTCAACAAGAAAACGAAGAAAAAAAAATTATCTGAAGTCATTGATAACAAAAGTTCCAGAAATAAATTAAAATTACTCACACCCTCGTAATTATTTCGAGTCATCGAACCAATGATACCAGATTTGTAAGCCTTGAGTTTGTACGCTTCTCTGTGGCATCTGAATAATATGCTTCTCTGCCAGATTTTACGTGCTCAAAGCACATATCTTTCTTTTTTTATAGCTAGTCAAATATTCCTTGACATAATCTTTGTGTATATATGTATCAGCAATGAAACCGGACAGGTTTATTATTAATACGAAAATGTCTTTTTTTTTATTTCCTATTGTTTATATATTTAAATATTTCCTAGCTATGTTTAAAATTGAAAATGGAAAAGAATTTGATTTACTTTTTATATTTTACCAATCATTTTTTAAATGTGAACCTGTATTGATTGCAGGTGATAATATTTATGCAAAGGCCTTTGATTTACTGTGATTTAATATCTTGTGCATGTATATTGACATTTTGATACAACCATACCATTTGGTATATTGTATAGTAATATCATATTGCTCGCTAGTGCATTTCTTTTTTGCTACTGAAACCGTCTAGCATTTACTTGTGTATTTGTTTTAGAAAAAATACTGTAGCTGTGAATTGTCCTTCGTAATTCAGCTTACAATGTCTGGTCCATTGGTGGTATTCCTTTTTGTGGTGCCAATGTTTTTTCATGAATGGAATCGTGTGTTATGAGGCTTTGTAACATTGAATAGTTTTTGTAACTAATTTTGGCATCTTTTTAATTAAACTTGTCACTTCCATATCTCTTTGTGTTTTCATTTCTTTGTGTACTCACTACAAATATATACATATTGGCTCAAGTAGGGCTATAGGGGGAGGGGCTTTGGCGATTTTTATATAGATATCATGGCAAAATAACGAATTCATTCTGGCTTCCGGATACCTATCGGAAAGTGAAGTAGCTTGGCGATCGATTTTGATAGCCTAAAGAAAACATCGCCAAGGGTATACTACACTTGAAATCATGTATATTTACTGAAAGCTCTTCCAAAAGGGACTGTTAACCTTTTTCCCTCCAAATTTGTTAACTTGAAAGTATTTTCATTAACTCCTGGTTCAAAGTTTGAAAATGCTTGATGAGTGCTGCTTTTAAACTAAATGTGTTTATAATGTGTGTGTGAAAAATTACTCACCAAAAGCTAGTTTGGTACTTAGTGTTATACAGTCCACCAATTTCGCCAAATGCAATGATATGCTGCCAATAGTACAAGTCCATTACCTTGCATGTTTGAACACAACAGCATTTGGCAACAGCTTTTAAAATGAACAATTTCGCCATATCAAAGAACATTGCTAATAGTGTAAGTTCCGTTATTTTTCTATGTAGAAATTTCTTACAGAGGTAGTTGTGTTAATATTATCGACAATATATCTCTAAATGATGCAATGTGCAGCCAATAATGGGAAAACCGTTGCCGCACATGTTAGATTTTAATGATGGCGGCATTTTCTGAATTGACGGGTTTTTTTTTTTAAACTTTTCATGTGAAAAGGCATTTACGTATGTATAAAAAATTTTTTTAAATAAATTGGATATCAACAAAGACTAAAAACTTCAGATTTCCAATAATAAAAGATATCACATTTATTTTCAGAGAATAAGGGTAAAAGATAAATCACTATACAACAAACACACTGTACATTTCTTCATAATATTGCTTTTGAGGTTTTAATTGCTCAATTTCTTCTAATGGCTACTTCTTTCCCATAAGACTTCGCCACATGCTGCGTCTCTTCTTTTCAACCTAAAAATAAAAAATGTAACAATTTAAAATATAAAAAATTATTCCAATATAGGAGGGACTGCTGCCTGTGTAAATAGATTTCTTGTTAAATGTGTTCAAATTTTTAAGATTTCTATTGCTTAGGAACATTTAAGAAATATTGGCAGTTATGTAAAAAAAGGCCGAAGGACCGCAGTAACTCTGTGACTAACCTTGAACTTACGACCGCCGTACATTGTAAGTCGCGGATTCTAGACTTGGGAGTGAATACATCAGGTGAATTCGTCATGTCAGTGCTTATACAATAGCTTATTTTTATAATTGCATTCTGATCAACTTCATCCAAAAAGAACCAATAAGCTTGTAGCGATATAATCTATGAGCCAGTAACAACTTCCGCACCATGGTGATCATTTTGGTGTAGTGGTTAAGTTACTTGGTTTCGGATCCAAAGGTCCCGAGTTCAGTCCTCTGGATAAGCGTGCCACTTCAAGCTCAATTCATGATAGTAAAATGTCATCGCGTGTTTTCCGTTGAATTCAAAGCTGACATTAGTTGTACTTCTTAAATCGAACAATTTTAAAAACTTGGATATCATCTACATATGGAGATTCTTCAAAATGTTTTGGTACTTGCGTATTATACCGTCGACTAATTTCTTCAAATCAACAGACGTCGCCCAATGCCACGATATGGCACCAATAGTAGAAGACTATTCATTCCCGTACATGTTGCATTACAAAAACGATGATAGCATTTGGCGACGTATTTAAACTGGCACAGTCTTTTTTTTTTGGACTCGACTAATTTGATCGACGGCATAATACGTAAATACCAATAAAAAAATGGGTATTTTTTAAACTCTTTACATTGCTATGTTAAGTTGTTTTTTAAAGTGTCTGCGAAAAGCATAAGTTGGCAACAGTGAGGCGCATGAACTGATTGGCTGGAAACACTTGATGGTATTTATCACGACCCTGACGTTCTCATGATAGTTATCGTTATTGTTTCATTAATCTTGAGGAACAATGTTCTTTGAACTTAATCTTATTAACTGTAAATTACCATTCCAGGGACACGCCTCTTCATTCAACAAGTTCCTTGATGTCTTTCGAGAAATTCGTTAAATGAATTTCCGTTAAGAGCCGTAAAGACATTGTTTTCTAATGAGTGAAAAGTGAGTAAATTATTTACAATCTTTAAGTCAGCGGTTCTTAAACTTTCGATCGCCCCCGGCTTCCCTATATGCATCAGCCTGACATCGCGGACCCCAAAATTCTGAACATCCCTCCCTGACTCCCAACACTTGGCTGAGTGATTTAAAGGTTCCCTCAATAATCCTAAGATTGCCACTATTTATAAAATATACAGTGAAGAAAATTTGTAATTAGGGAAAGGGGGGGGGAGAAACGTCTAATTATATATGTTTCTTAAAATAGGGGTATATGACGGCCTGCAAGGGGTTCACGTCAGCAAAAAAATAATTTGGGGGTCCATGAGGTGTAAATGTCTATGATGGTGGCTCTTATTATATTAACTAGATCGTGACTTACAATTTAAAAGAAAATTTAATCAAGTGGAAACTAAATTTTACCTATTTAACAGATGTATTTACTAAATTTAATAGGGTTAATTTCCACCTACAAGGTGACAGCATAAATTTTATTAAATCGAGAACCATTTTAGCATTTCTTTCCGAAGTTAAGCTAAAGAAGTATACCGGAGGTCCCGAATTTTCTTAGAATCTCACAACTGTCAGGGCGTTTTAACCTACGTTCAACATTTAAATGCCTTTAATTCAGATTTTGAAATCAGGTTTGAGAATGCTTTCACTATGGTAATACCACAGTAGGCAATGAATTCATATGATCACATTGAAAATAAATGCCCCATTACAATAGGAACTAATCGTAATAAGCACTAACGAAGATCTTAAAGTTTGGAAACGGATATCAGCAATTTTGACTTTGAAAAGGCAAACCTATTATTTGTCCCGAATTATGAAATATCGTGAAAACGTTTTTAATTGTTTTTCCTACTGAAAAGCAGCGTGGTTGCCAATCTCCAAAACAAAAAAAGAAAAACTTAACATTACTAACAAAAGGGGTTTAAGGTTAAAACTGACAATATCAAAACCAAACGTTGAAAATTTGTTATTGTAGTACCAGACTCATCCCTCCCTTTAAAATCATTCATTTATTTTATTTAACATTTATTTTATGTATTAATTAACTTTTAATTTATTTAACATGCGCTTTTTAAATTTTAATCACTATACTTCATTACAGTTAGAAATTTAATTCATTTCAAGTAGTAGTACCAGCTGTCAAAAAGACATTTAAGTTGATAAATTTGCAAAAATTCAATATTAATTAAGCAGGGGGTCTACCCCAAATCGAAAAACATGGCAAGGGGTCTATGACACAAAAAAGTTTAGGAACCTCTGGTGTAGGCGCAATTCCATTGGGAAATCAAGATGGATGCAATCATGATCGTACTGGTGAATTCAGTTCTTTATCTTTGCATAGGTTTCATTCTATTTTTCAAAAAAATTACGTTTTAGTAATGGCTATATAGTTGCAAACAATAAAAAAACTGAATAAATATTCTTGACCGAAATATATGTTCTGGTAAATATTTTTGTTGGGGACAATTCAGGGATTTAGTCTAGGATGGGACATCTTTCAAATTCGATAAAAGGTGGAAATCTTATTAGATGAGAGACCTTCACGAACCCGGGGTTCCACGGACCATAATTTAAGAAGCGCAGATTTAAGATTTTTTGATATCGAATCATCCTTAATGTAAAAAGCCTTTTGTTCACTTCCATTTGAAAACTGATTGCATAGAATGCATCGCTTAAGTTCAAGGTCGTGATAAATATTTAATGCATCTGGTAGAACCATCTCGGACACGGTTGTTTAATTTAAGATCTGGAAAACACGCATTATGAGGAAACCCGAATTATATCAGTCACATGAAGACATAAATTTGTGATAGAATAAAATCTAGTTAAGTTTTTTTTATAATTTTGAGAAAACTTATGCGTGAAATTAAAGGGGTGATTACGGCGATTTTATAATCTTACCTTTAATTCCGTTTAAAGTAGGGTACACATTTAGAAAACTCTTTGTCAAAAGAAATATCAGGATTGTGTGTGTCTGTGCCACCGTTCATGCCTGCTTTAACCAGTAATGAAATTAATTACCAAAAATATACTTAGGAAAAATTTTCGTTGTAAAGTTCTTATACATATATACGAGTTTTTAACTCAGTATGAGAAAACACTTCAGCCGCCAATCTGGTGAAGTGTTTAATGACGTTGACTGCAGTGTGTTGTAGGGCCTGGGTTTGAATCCGTTTGTAAATGTATAGTGCCTATACGGCATGGGGCTATTCTAAAGATTCATTGAGCCGCCAGTCTTCTCGAAAAAGTGGTGGAAGGGGAAACTCCTGACCATCCCCAAGGTATTCCCCTAAAAATTGGAGTAGAACCGAGTGAAATTGTATTGTATGTTACGCGTGTGTCGGAGACAAGTAATTGAGAATTATGTAAACTAAAGTGAGGGAAAGAATAAATGACTTAAAGTTTAATATCAAAACAATTCAGCTTTGTTGTTGAAGACTTTCTGCTTTATAAATGCTATACCCCCTCCAGCCTAATATTATAATTTGCAATCTTGTCTTGGTAATGTAGTAATATAAAAATAAATTATAGTCAGTTCCTGCTTGGTCAAAAAAGAAAAAATTTTAGTTACCTTTTTAAATAATTACAACTAATATGAATATGAAAAACATATGACAGATTCACAAGTGGCAAAACGCCTTTTAAATTCAACATTAAAAACTTTTTAACCTCATAAAATTTTTAATTATATTTTTTAATAAAAGTTGAATATAATAGGTAAGAATTTATCTTAAAACCAGTGTAAAAGGAATACTGATTAACTAGCATATAATTATTCAGGTTAAGTTAAATCTTCATTACAAATTTAACAAGAACTGTTTTATGCAATGGTGCGGCTATCTAACGGTATAATATCGACTGAAAAATATATTAAACTATAATTAAATTTAATTAATGAATCAATATTTGAAAAACTGTTAACATCAAGTGTCATCCACTACGTTTAAAAAAAGGATTTTATTAACTATTGAAAATTTGAACAAGATATATTAATAAATATATATAGGGAGAGTAAACCACGAGTAGGAATTAAAAAACTCGTTCATGAAATCATTGCTTGTGAATATATCCGGTATTAATTGAAATTGTTTTTCTAAATTGAAAAATATACGATAATCCTTTCTCTTTGAATCTCAATTTGTTTCCTATTCGGCCGAAACGTTAAATTAATAACATAACAACCGCTTTTTTTTCTCTTATGTTGCTTTTGGAAGTGACATTGACACACAATTTCTCTTGTGCAGTTAAATACTTTCGGATACACGCCCTCGTCTAAACACACACAAAAAAGCCTTTGACCAAATTTATTAGTATTTATGCAATTTGGTTCTCAGGATTCTAATTTAAAACTAATCGTTAAGGCTAGAGACTGTCACCATGAAGCTCAACTTTATCAATGTCCTTCCCATATGAAGTTGGAATTTCTTCTTCAAAAGTTGGTTCTAAAATATTCTGCTGATAGGAGAGTAAAAAAAAAAAATTTTTTTTTTTTGGTTTGCCGTTGTTAGAAAATCCTGCAATTATCACGAATCTTTTTAAGAACTTAACTGTACACTGACGAAGCCATTTCGTACAGTCATTTCCGTCAGTTGAGGAATAGAAAATTTATCTTCTTTTACTACAATCACTTAAACATACCCATGCCGCCCCTTCGGTATACTGGATAGAGACGCTGAATGCTCTGCCGTAAGGCCTGGGTTCGAATCCCGGAGAAGGCATGGATGTTTGTAAATGTACATTGCCCCTTCGCGGCAAGGAGTAACTCAAAACAGTCTTCGAGCCTCAAATCCTCTCGTGAGGTTGGTGGAAGGGGAGAAAAGGTGGGAGGCTCTAGACCACACCTACAGGGTATTCTCCCTCAAAATTGGGGTGGAACCAAGCCAAATCGTACTGTCACCTGAATAGTGCGCAAAGCAACGGCGTACAGGCCGACTTCTTGTCTTTTGCCTCAATGAATTTCGTGGACTTCGATCTGACACCGTCACACAGTAGGCATTAGTAACAACATAAAGCAACACAGGGCTATTGGCGATGGATCTCATAATATTGAATTATGGTGATGTGACGAGAACGACATTTGCGCTGACACTCCCTGTCCAAATTACCACTTCACACCAAAAAGGGGGATTTCGAGCAGTGACAGATTTAAATTGCATATGCCCCTCAAAACGTCTGCAGTAGCACCAGGGTGCGAGCTGAGGACACGCTGACCAGAAGTTCATGACCATGACCACCTGCTACCGTGGCCACCCCAAGACTATAAGTCTCATACTTACAGAAGGCAATTTCTCGAGGGAATCACGTGGATAGGAATATCCAAAACCCCTCTTGTTATTCAATAGCCTCATTAATTCATATTAATTAAAAATATCTCATTTTTGCAATATAAATAAAGCAGAAAAATGTTTAGTATTAAAATAATTTTTGTTCGAAAAAATTGTTAGTTTTATTATTTTTTAAAAAAAAATTGGCCCAGAGCATGACACCGAATTTCACATTTTTATCAGGTTGGCCCTCCCCCAGTTATACGGCTTGTCTCAATAGCTATCATTCTCGAATCAAATAGGGAGACTGAATCGATTTTGAAAAAAGAGAAGCATCGTAATCAAGTTCTTTCATCTCCTTGGGCTATAAAGAGGAAATTATGAGTTTTCCAGTTTACAGATAAATCGATCTGCCACGAGCTGTGACCTTGAAACATTTTTTTTCTTCACCGGTGACGTCAGGGGAAGATGGCTATCGAGTCCCAAACCGTAACGAACTGTAATTGCTCTTCAGAGGTCGGGGTTCGGACCACAACGTGACGGGAATTCACCCGAGTGCATCGACGGCGATTTCGGACGTCCTCTCACTTCAAATACTGATCCATATTGTTGGAATTTTCTCATGCCATTTTTTTAAATTTATGCTTTCTTTTTTTTTTTTTAAGTAAATCTGAATCTCTTACTTTACACTGTTACCATGTGGTTTTTTCAACGTTTCATTAATTTAAAAGGCGTTTAAAAATGAAATGGAAGTTTAGAATATTACATTGCAGAGAGGAAAAAGAAAGCTAAATAAAAAAAATCTTAAAAGTATTTACCTTTAACTATGTGTGTGATACTCTTAACTCTTTACATAATAAAAATAATAATTCAACAACTATACAGATATTTATATTATCAGAGTTTAATTTAAACAATATATATATCCCCCCCCCATACTGACCACTGAATTCGAATTTTGCAGTTAGAATTTCCCATTCATGAAAATTTGACCGTTTCAAAAGGTCTTCACACACATTTCACGTGGCCGCAGTAGCCTAGTGGTTATGGTCACGAACTCGTAGCAGGCGGGTCACAAACTCGAGCCTTAGTGCCACTGAAGACCTGCCTTGTAGAGAGGCTGATGCTCTTCACATCAGTTGAGGCTCAAAGTCCTCCCGTTAGCGGAGGGCAGTTTGAACAGGGAGGTGCCAACTAAGGTGACGTCCTCGTCACTTGACCGAGGTTAAAAAATATAAGGTTCATCACTGCACTGTGTGTTCCTTTTCATTCGAAGTTAATTAACTCTCCCACGCACATATTTCAATACAACACATCCAAGTTACTGCATCCTTTTAAATCACACGAATTTGAATGATTTTTTTAATTGAGACGTTTCGCTTCGACCTAGGCGACCGCAATTTCGAACAATTCCTGTGACAATTACTTGTCTTTACGTTTCTGATGTCGAGCTGCGATGCATTGTTCGTTTTAAAACCATACCTTACACGTAATAAATGTATTTCTTACCAGAAATTGCCCCTTTTCCTTCCACTCGCTTGACAGCATACTCTTCATAACTGTTTTTTCGAATTGCTCCAACTAAACGTGGTTTGTAACCCCACTTACTATATTGATTTGTCGTCCCCATTCTGCCTACTATCACCGCTCTGAATTTGTCGGTCGAATTCGGCAACACCCTGCAAAAACTCACTATCTCACAAACCAAAGAACAAAATGCCTCGACCTTTGCGCCTTACCACTAAATGAGTGTTATTGTTACTAATGCCACGTGTCTGACGATGTCAGATCGAGGCCCACGAAATTCATCACGGCAAAGTGCTAGATGTACGCCTGTCGTTATCTATAGATTTGAGTACTCTTCAGGTGACAGTACGATTTGACTGGGTTCTACCCCAATTTTGAAGGAGAACACCCTAGGGATGGTTACCTTTCTTCCCCTTCCACCAACCTCACGAGAGGACTAAATGAGTAATTAATGAAGGTATAGGGTGGTAAGCATAGACCTGGACAGGATATAATGAAGCAGCCTTGCCTCTATTACTAGTTGCTAAATAATTCGAAATTCCCAGTTTTTCAGCGAATATATTTGGGAATAAATTTTGTCGGGGATTGTGATTTTATTGAGACTGGGTCAAAACGAGGGGACCCTCCCCCAGGGTCGTGCCTTAGACGTCTATGGCTACAGATTTCATATATTAGCACAATAAATCGATAGATTAAAACTATCATTTTATTTAATTTATATTCATTGATGTTTATGATAAAGTTTATACCTTTTCTGAAATGCAAAGTTAATTAATAAACGCAATAATTTTTAAAAGTATGGCTCACCACACATTTCACAGAGTCGCCCCACACACAAAAAACAATTGCACAATCCTTGCCTAATTGACTATCCATCCCCGCAGATGCGGAATTTGTACTTAGCTCTGGTACCCCCCCCCCCCCATCTAACATCCACGCACACGGGAGGACTTAGAGCCTAGACAGATTTAAGGTGCATCAGCCCCTGTATATCAAGGAGGCGGTAAATATCGAGAAAAATTTTTAAAGGGGGGGGGAATGTTCGAAAATCTCCCAACTCGTATCATACTTCAAAACAACACCATTTGATTCTCCTGATTTTGTCGATTTTGTTAACAAAAAACAGTAAAAAATAAATTATTGAATAAATAATTAGTATTATTAATAAAATAAATTGTTAATTACAAGTATTTAATTAAATTTTACGTTTATATATATATAGTATAATAAAATGAAATAAAATAAGCCAAAATTATACAACCAACAAAGCTAAAAGATGGAAACCAGATTCTAAGAAACATAACTATAAAATAAATGGTGGAAATAAATACTGTACTAGTATGTATAAACGTATGTATAACAGGAAACAGAGTTAGAACTTTAAAATGGAAGAAACCAAAAGAGTCTATGAACTAAAATGGAGACCTATTATGATTTCTAAAGCTGTTGCTGAATTAGGACCAGCAAAATTAGGGTTAAGTATACTAGTATTATCATCAATCGAAAAAAACTCAAGGGCTTGGGGGGGGTCCTAACCCTAGGACACTCCCCTTGTGTGCGTCACTGCAAGAGTGTCAAAGTCAGAGGCTAACTAGGGCCAAACAAACAAGGGTTTAACGTTAAGTGGGCCGCAAAAAAAAAAAAAAAAAAAAAAAAATCAATATCTATAGAAACGTAAGTTTATTTCGAATAACACATTATATAATAAACATCAATAAAAGAACAATTTATTATTTTCGTCCTGACACTTGACATCTTTTCTCTGTTACTATCGGGAAAGATTGTGACATTTTATTATATATTATTGTGTGCCTATACACAGGCTGGGCTGCAAAAACCTTCATCGTGGCCGCGAGTTTGACACCCCTGTTGTATATGGTGGGTATTGCTTGAAGCCACGTATCGACAAAGCCGGCCGCGAATTCACGTGACCATGATCACTCGGTTGTTGTGGTCACATATAACTATTGCATCAACGTTATTTTTCACTTTTACGTCTGCTAAGAGTGTAAGTGTCTAGTTTTACTTAAGGAATATGATCTTTTTAATTAAGATGTATTAATTTCTTTGAACTAAATAAAGGAAATAAAAAAATGTTTTTATTTCCTTGTTTACGAGTAGAACGATTAGTTACAAAGTAGCACTGATTTAAATTTAATCATCGTAGATTAAACAAATGAAAGGAAAAATACACCCTACTCTTTTTTTTTTTTAACACTCTTTTATAAAAATTCAATTGTATGTAACGGAATCTTTGATCTCAATTTTTACCCACTTTAAAAGGACAGATTAATTCGAAATTTTGCTCAATTGTCAAGGACCGATGACAATACAATAAATTTATTTATTTTGATGCATTGTCCTGATCAGGATCAACGATTTTCCAGGCTCAGATCCGTATCTGGCGACTAATTACATATCCCATTTCCAGATTTGGTGCTTAATTCCAGAATTGGCGTGTAAAAGGATTAAGTTACAACTTAGTTCTATTAACTATGAAAGAGTGTTTTTTAGTTTTTTTAAGCTCTCACTTTTATTTTATTTTCATCTTCGACAATATAACTGTCAGGGACAATATAACTCTCTTAAAGCATGGGCCAACTAGACCAAGGCCTCGCCCTGGGTGGGGACCTCGTTTCGCGCGTTTTCGACTCTGTCTTAATAAGATCAAAAACCGGATAATTTTGATGGTCTAGGATAATTCCCGTACATTTTCTCCCAAAACCAGGGAATTTCAAACTGCATGTCAACTGGCAAAAGTGATAAGGCATTATTATTGTGTGATGACCGCTGCCCATGTCTAGGCACAGGCCTAACACCATAAACAATCATTAAACTCACTGAGTCGAAATGCAGTCATCGGTTGAGCCATGCAAATTATTTTGTTTCAAATTACCGTTTGAACGAGTATTTGGCACAATGCATGTTATATACTCTTTACTTTTAAAGATCTCAGGTAGGAACTACTTTTGCAGAAGGGCCCAGGGCCTCAAAGAGTCTTAAGACGTCCCTGATAACTCTCACGTTCAAAAGAATCCGTTGGTTACCGAAAGTGAAAGAAGAAAACAACTGTTACTCCGGTGGCATTGACTTGACCTTGAGAAGTAACCATTTTTTAAAGAGTGAGCGACCACTTTCACTTTCATCTGGTGCGCTTATCCGCGGGAAGTGATCCTTCACGAGAACTCTTTTTTTAAGTTGTGCCGCGACCTAGATTATTAATTCCCGAGAAAAAAGGTGAATACTGCGAGGGCAAAGTGAATCAGTAAAAATAAAGTAATGACTCAACTTACCCCAATTTCATGCTTCTCGGAGCCAGCATCTGGAAAAACAGAATATTTTAATTTAGAATACAGACTCACACAATTAATATATACTCAAGAGAAAAGATTCTAAGAAAATCATTTGAAAATGTGTTGTACTTGATGAAAAAAATACAGGGATGCAAATTAATGGATGGATTAAATTTCCTAATTATCAAAGTATTTGATAGAAAGGAAAAAAAGAATCCTTGAGGGGGGGGGGGGTGATTTTTCTAAGAGGTTTCTTTAACATTCTAATTTATATTCTCAAAAAGAAAAGAAGCCATCCAGGTTAATCTACTTTAATATTAATGAAAACCCAAGAAAATTCACGTAAATAATTTATTGGGTTCCTTGCATTTAACACCAAGAAAAAGGATTTTGCCTCAATTGAAACGCCTTTATCCCAGATATCATATTGCAACACAAAAAAATTTAGCTAACAACTTAAGTACAACTTGAATCTCGGTCTGCTAATTTTACAAAACGCAATAGTCTATTTATGATGGAAAATAGGAAGAAATAGTTCTAAAAAAGTATATTTTACCTTTGCATAAGAAAAGACAGAGTATAAAAGAAAGAAATTATATTATATAACACTCAAATTAAAAATATAACAAGCACACACACATGCATATATATAACTAGCCATTATCAGTTCGCTTCGCTGGGTATTTTATGTTATATAATTATTTATTGTTTTTAAGTTATTGATATTTAACTCCTAGCATTAATTTTTTGATTGTACAAAAAAACAGCCAAATAGCCTCTTAATTTAAAAAGAACATGACTCGAATTACAAAAAGCGAAAGTATATTTATCATTTACGCCCTCATAACTAGTCCCTCAAAGAATCTCTACTAAAATATTAAAAAAGAAAAACGCTACCCTATAATTTTAAGTCTATTGGACTGATAGCTCTAAAATGGGAATTTTTCGTAAATGTAACTCCCCCGTAACCCCATTCGAAGTCAATTTCAGCAAAACTCATTCTTAGAGGATCTCTCTTTAACAAAAGAAAAATGATTGCCAAGTTTCAAGTCTGTATAACAGTTCTGGGAGATCTCCTGATGAGTGAATCACTTTTCTCCTATATATATGTGTGTGTATTTTAATCACATTTAAAACTCTTATACGAATTTAAAAACGGATTTACAAAAATTTATATCCCTTATGTTTTGGGAGGGGTGAAAATATTGTAAACTTCTTAAGCACAAGAGAAATTTTCATAAATCAATTTGCAGATCTCCCCCCGCCGAAGTGTTCTAAATTCCCCGTCAAAGTTTAAGAAGCTCTCTACAGAAAAAAAAATTAATTTAAAATATACCACAGTTTTCATATATGAAATCACACACTGATTTCTTGTTGTAGATACGGATGTCAGATGATTCTTCACAACATTGTTACAAACTAACGAAATGGTATTTCTCACTGTAGATTCAGAAGGTAATAAAACTATCACTAGATATACGCGAGTGTAAAGATTTCTCACCATTTACCCATTTTATCGCCGTAAAATAAACGACGCATACAAAATGAGCTCAGTCCATGTTGTGAGAACTAAAAGAACAAGATACGGTACAGCATTTTCAGATATAGAAACATGAATAGTCTAGAATTGAGTATCTTAATAGTCTGGATACAGTTACAGTTATCACTGCATATGTATGAATATTTGAAATTAGACACGAAAGAGACATTGTGCGATTGATTGCACAGAGCGAAGAACTGAGAGATTGCTGAATTTCACTTTTGAATTGATCAAAAGTTCATCTCATTCAACGACGTTTTCTTTATACGAGGCTATGACACATTTGTACGTATTATTTTCGGCTTAATGGTCTTTCGTTTCTGAACTGGTTTGGAACCATTTTTGCAGAGATAATCAGAAGCATATATTTTAGAGTTTTACGATGAATTCAAATTGATGTAACAATGCTTGAACACAAAATGAAAGAGCAACCAATTGAAGCTGTGTTTCAGTAGCGCGCACAAGGAGGGGGGGGGGGTATCCGGGTCCAGACCCCCCCCCCTCCTATAGCCCTTGATTTTTTCGATTGATTTAATCCTCATTGTAAAAAAACGAGCCTTACAGTAGTCGCAAATGACGTGTGACATCTGACATGTTATCGTGGTAAATACGCCAATAGTGACTTTAATCCTGAAAAAAAAAAATGAATCGGGTATGATTGGAAATAATTTTCTATCCAATAATTATATCTTTAATGAAAATTTTATTGAATTAACACAAGGAGTATTTTTTATCAAAAATATTTATTCTTGTTCAATTTGGGGTAGAGCGGAGACAATAAATTTATGAAAACTAAAATATGACACATATACATGGGATTTCAAAGTATTTGAAAATCGTTGCAAAACAGCGTCAATAACAGTACCACTGTTAGTTGTCAAAACATTTCGATATGTGTTCATTTCGAGTTTGAGTTCATCTTTCAGAAAAGCTATGAGCGGCTCAGCTTCTGGGAAACTGAAGTTAATGTTAAACGTTAACTTCAGTTAACGTTAAAGCGCTGATTGGTCAAATAAAACAGCGCGCGCTTCCCCAACTTCCTGTTACGCATTTCCGTCCCTTTTCACGAAATCACTCCAACAAATATCCAGCAACCGAGAGTAAAGATGTTACACATCAAAAATTAATTTAAAAATAAATGGTAATTATTTATTCAATTATTAGTTTTTTACTGATTTTTGTTCCCGAAAATCTACAAAATTAAAAGAATAAATATATTGGGCGGTGTATTGGAGCACGATACGAGAAGGGTAGACTTTTGACCCTGCTCCCCCCCCCCTGAAAAATTCCTGTGTGCGCCACTGCTGTGGTTATAATTTGCTATATTACTTTGTGCGTATGTTACCCCGCTAAAATACCTAGGTATTTCATGAAATAACTAGTATTTAAAAAATTAACTTCTGGCAGACCAAAACGAAAAATAAACAATTTGATAGTATAAGACAAGTGTTTTCTAAATTAACTAATGATAAATTATTGGTCTCTCAAAAAGAAACATTTCATTTTGCGGATAAACATACTGATCAATAATAAAGAAAAGCACAGAATATATACCATAAAATCCTGCGTATAAAACACACCTATACTTTTAAGCTGCAATTTTTAATTTTTAGGTTTAATTTTTCGCCGCGTATAATGCGCACCCTCTTTTTTCCCCCCGAAGAAACTTGAAATTTACGTGTACAATGCTCTTATGTTTTAAAGTCATTTATAGGTATTATTCGAAACTTTTAGAGTAAAATATACTTTTAGAACTACGAACTCTGAAGTTCATTAGGAAAATGCCATTTCTTTTAAATAAACAGTATTTCGATTTTTGTAGGGATCTTTTTTTTTTATACTCATCTTTTTTTGTTGTTGTTTATTTATTTATTTTTGAAGCTATCATTTTTATACCCGGCGTATAACACGCACTCGTAAATTTCGATCTTATTTTGTATGCGTTATACGCTGGATTTTATGGCAATATATGTTTGCACAAGATTAGTTAAACAAAAATAAAAAAAAAATAACAGAATTTTTAGTGCACAGGCAACAACAGGTACACTTAAATTTTTACAAATTTACTCATTCCTGCTGCGTAAAATCCTAGCTCAATTAACACCTGTAACAAAGTGGGGGGGGGGGCAAACTGTGCCAATAGCTCATTTTGTCAAAAACAAATGTGAAAGAGATTAAATGATAAATAAACGGTACGGGTATATGTTACTGGGGAATTTTTTTGCTTGTAATATGCAGTAAATAAAAATAAAATCGTGATTTTTCATTGATATCATTTCTCGTGAATATATTAATAATGTTCTATTTTTTAAGAAACATGAATTTAAAAGAGAGATATGTTCTCTCAAAAGACCTTGGAAAAAGAAACAGTTCGCAAGAGTTACAACTATAACTATGTATATTCAACTATCGTACATTCTTAAAATTTTGAAATATTTCATAAACCCGCCATTTTTTTTTTATTTTTAGAGGTAAAGTTAAATATCAACAATTGATCAGAACAATGCGGGAGTATATTAATGCAGAACATATATTAAACAGGGGAAAAAATGCATTGCTCCAAAAAGAAATGTGTATTTTAAAATATGCTTTTCTCTATAGAACACTGAAGTCAAAATGTAAAGTAATTGCTGGATATATGTTTATCTAACAATGCGGATAATTTATGTTCTATGCGAAAACAGTTCTTACTTATAAATCAGTTGAGAAGTAATCACTCAGAAAAAGTAATCGAAAAACAATAGAAGATATTATCAAAATGAATGTCCTTCACACAACTTCCCATTTATCTCGTTATTCTATCTTGGGCTTTTAAATTTCTTACTCAATCCAATAGATACCTAGCACGAAAAATCTATCTAAAACTCGTTTCCAATCGAGTGACAGAGATCAACAAAATTAAAATTTGCTAAATTGAGTTCTAAATTCGATAATGAGGGTTAGCGCGGCGATTTCAAATTTGATAAAATTAAATAAGCGTATAATATGAACTGATCGCTATCGATTCTACTGAAAGTTCTTTTTCAGTTAAAAGATTATACACATTTAGGCTTAAAAAATACTTCTTGAAGTCTTAGGGTTTATTTCCAACTTCTTATATAATCGTAAGCCGAGCTATAAATTTTTTCTTGACTCTAAATCTCTTAATTGTCTCCAAGACTTGAAAATAAAAATAAAAAAAGCTAACGCCCAGAAAGTTGACCGGTCATATGACACGGAACTTACCGCAATAAAATATTACCACAAAGAGAAAATAGTAAAGCAATAACACAAAATATATCTTTAAAGGACTACGCCCTCAGTTTTTGGTTTATTTTTTACAGCCTCAACAGAGCGACCTTAAGGATTGAATTTTGTTTTTCAAGGTGGCAGTAATATTTAAAATTCCACGAACCAGGTACTTTTAAAAGAGACACTGAGTTGTGTTGTAACTAGATGGTTGAACGTGCGACGCCAGCAAAAAACAAGAGGACACTTAATTCTTGCGCAGGGCAACAGCAATAAAGTGTTCTAGACGGAGTCGTAAATCTGTGTGGAAGTGAAATATTAACAAAAGGTGACCATTCATCTGAGATACCGATCGAAAAAAGGAAAAAGAAAAAAAAATCTCCGATCCCGTCACATGAATTACGATTTAGATCCTCATTTGACAGGACAAGAGAAATCGTCGATATTTTAGTCGTGTCATCACGTCTGTCCACTGCAATTAAAGTCTTACGAGTTTTTTGAATCTTTTGTTCAGATTTTACTTACGAAAGGAAATTGAAAAAAATATAGATTGAATGGATTTTAAAGGAAAGGGACCTACGAAATTAACAAGTATGTTCTTTTGATTGTTTGCTGGAACTTTCTTGCAAATACAATAGATTTGTCGAGACAAATATTATTCAACTCGTTGCTAACTAATGGTCGCTCAAGCCAAATGAGTTAATAAACAAACACAAATGTAATAAAATTATAGAACATTATATAATTTGTAAAATAATTAATTTTTAAAATGAGTTTCATAATTTTATATTTATGCATTTGTAATATTAGGAATTTGTACTTTATATAAAATTACTGCATTTATATTTATACTTTTTAAATCTGGAAGCAATTACTTTGTAACATTCTTCAGTTTACCAGATTGGCAACAGTCCGTATTTTCGCATCAGACTATTTGCAACGATTTGATGTTGACGCAGCTAAGCCTAATGGAATAAAAAATTGTTCTTGGAATTCTTTGTAGAAAATTTCTATACTTTGACGTTACAGAACCAAACGTTCCGTAACAGATTTCTTCTTTAACACGAAACAATCAACACGCGGATATATAAATTCACAACATCATCCATTCATAGTTCACGCAAAGAGAGACCACAGCCATTAAAATCTGTTGCCTCAATATCATACGAGGCGAAAGAAATGCACAGTCATTGCCAAACTTTAATACTGAAGCTAACACAATCCTCTCACTCGATTGCAATGGTCTTGGCTATAGACTTCCTACCACACATTCTAGAGGTATTTTTTCAAATACTCATTCTAGACCCTTTTAGATCTGTCTCGAGGTATCTATTTTTGACAGCAAATTTTGGTGACCAGATTTGCCATCAAGTCTGCCGCGAAGGTCAACCTCTACTTATTAAGCATTTTTCTCAATTTGCCTGCAAACCATCTTTCCGATCCTAATACCCTTTCGGCTGGGAAGTCCAACTTTTTCGTTATAATATAACTCATTTTTTATAGCCTTAGTACAGTATTGTTCCTATTTATAATATTTTGCTTACCATATAGCTAAGATTTCTGCACAGGGACTGCACTAGGATTTTTAAAAAATTCTTATGAGTCACGATCAGTTGAAATAATAACGGGTCTTTTGGGCTAAAATTTCTCTGCTGTGTAGTATAAAAATATGAATATAAACCCACTTCTAAATTATTTATTTCAAAAATCTTAGTTAAGGTTCTGTGAGGAAAGCTTTATACAGGCAAAATATTATTATTATAGAAGCATTTTTCATAAATATTGTTTTGAAAATACATTATTCTTTCTTCACAGTTTTTGCCAAAAAAAAAAAAAAAATGCATTTAAATAATTTTCTTGCAATAATATTCTTAAAACTATTTTATCTGTATATTTTAATACAACTGACAATAAATAATAATAATAAATTGTCAATTGATACGTTTTTTTCAAAATCATGGTTCTGAATGTAGTCAGTTGTGTCAAAAACACGTACGCTATTTCGTCAAAACACGTGACGCTACTTCACATAGAAAACAACTCAAATATTGATATTATATTCCTACATACCCTTCCACAGATCATATTTTGTAATGCTACTCATCTCTTTATCTGAATAACTCCCCCCTTCTGATGTGTAAAACGTGTTCCGTATTTCATTTTCTGTATTTTAATTCCAAATCGATTTTGACGTTACATGTAAAGGAGAGGGGAGGGAGAGTGACAGTAAAATGAACGCCACACTATAAAGCAACATAAGTGCTATTGTCGACGAACCTCGTTATTTTCAATCTCGGTCAAAGGACGAGGAGGATGCCTGAACTAGCACTTTTCCTCTTCTTAACTACCACACCACACCAACGGGAAGACATTGGACATCCACAGATTTAAAGTGCATCGGCCCCCTCTTCAGTGGCACTAGGACTCGAACTCAGGACACACGGGCCACAAGCTCGTGTCTAGAATCACTAGGATACAGCGGCCTTTAACAGAAGGGGAACGGCACATTCATGGAATGTTCCTGGATTTTAAAAGCTCCGCGTAATAAAGAAAAATGCACACGTAACGAAATCCCAAATTTATATGAAAATTCAAACATTTCTCTGGCTGCAAAATGTTAATGCTTCATCTTTTTTAACGAAAAATAACAGCACTAGAAATCTCCTTCTCACCCTCCCCACAGGCCGCGGTAACCGAGTGGTCAAGGTATCGGATCATGGCCGGCATGGCATGAGTTCGAGCCCAGTACCACTAAAGACCCGCCGTATAGGGGAGCGATGCACGTTAAATCTGTCGAGAGCTCAAACGTCCTCCCGTAGGTGTGGTGTGGTAATTAGGAGAAGGGAGGTGCCTGCTCAGGTGTCGTCCTCGTCACTTGACCAGGGTTCAAAATGACAAAGTCCGTCGCCAAAAGCCCTCGTATAGGTGAACGGAGCGACGTTAATATTCATTCACTCACTCTTCCCCCACCCCCACATACGATTTTTAAATCCAACGCTATATTCAATTTTGTTTTTCAATCGATTACAATTAAAAAACTGCAGACAAGAATAAAATCTGAAAAAAATTTCGAATATTTTTATTACAGAAGAAACCTTAGACAACGAAAATCGAAACACAGAATAAAATTGGCGAGAAAATGCTGACGTCCATTTAACGAAAGTTACAAAAGCGTGATGATGAATTGGTCTATAGGGGTCGTATGCGCAACGCCACGCTTCAAACAGCGCGCATAAAACAACTGTGGAGGTTGGTTAACCTCCCAGCCATTCTTTCTTTTGTAGAGAGAGAGTGAGAAAGAGAGAAAAAAAAGCACACACAGTTAAAAGAGTCGGTTTCACATATTCGCCTTGACACTTCCATTCACCTGTCTTTGCCAGTAATAAAATTCGAGAAAACTTTGATTAACGCATTTTGACGAAGCCTTGTAGCAAACTAGTTCCAATTTTTATTGAGGAAGAAAAGAGATTTTGAATGCTGGTGTTTCCCCCACCCCTTTTACACACACGCAGATAATCGAAGAGAATTCTTCATTCTAAGAGACAATTCTGTATAGTGAAGGTGAAAGCCAATTAAATTTTCAACAGTTGTAGCAGAAGAGGTTTTTGAAAACACGTTAGTGGCAAAAGATTAAAAATTTCGATTTTTAAAAAATTGATTTTCTTTTTAAAAATATGCTTTTCTAAAACATTTTTTTTTCTTTCTTCTGCTTCTAAATTATTTTTCATTTATTTAAATTTTTTAAATCAGAAAAAATATTATTATTTAGATAAATATTATATTAGATAAATTTATAAAACTCGCTGTGATTTAAGAAACATATGTTAATGAATTTTTTTATTGGTTTCAATTCACAGTAAAATAAATAGAAATCTAGACAAATTTCACAGTCAAAGTATTCCAAAAGCTAACAGTTTTTTTAATTCTAGAGATCTCTCAAAAATGTAGGTAGACTTACACAAAGAGTAGAAACTAAAACATATATTTTTTATTTAACATAATAATGTCACAGATTGAAGAAAAGATTCAATATTAATATGAGGCAATCACAATAATTTAACAAAAGAGGTAAGATATGCAAATTTCAACTCAAATTCGTGACGTTAAACACACACACACCTATATATATATATTAAACCCGTATAAAAATACAACAATGGTCGGTTGCAGTGGCGCACACAAGGGGGGGGGGAATCTCCAAGTCTGGACCTCCCCATAGCTCTTGATTTTTTCCCCCATTGATTTAAGCCTATTCATTTTGTCCGTTAAATTTAATTATTTGTTATTAATAATTAAGCTTATTAATTATTGCTAATTATTTATTCAATAATATATTTTTTGCTATTTATCATTCCCGAAAATCGACAAAATCTAAAGAATAAGTTGGGTGGCGTATTTGGAGCATGATACGAGAATGCTGGACTTTCGACCCTCGACCCCCATCCCTCCCCTTGAAAAATTCTTGTGTGCGCTACTGGTCGGTGGTCATTCCTTTTTGAAGAAATGTAACCATGTTTCCTTATGACCAGAAATTGCCGTTCCCATTTCCCATTTTCATTTATTTGCATAAATAACCCCAAGAAATGAACATGATTTTATTGATGAAGTAAACCAATTGAACAAAAATTTTCTAACAAAACAAAGTTACAAAAAATAATAACGAAACTTATGTGGTGTTGTATTTAAAATGAACGTTTTTATAATCAGGAGCAAAACAGATATACAGTTCATACGGGCAACATTTTAGTTAAATAGAATAAAGAGTTGTTATTTATAATACAAGTTAATATAATTTCATTCATTCATTACTCGTACACTAAAAGGAGAAGCAAACAAAGCATCGTGGTGTGTGCCAACAGATTTTTGAATTATACATTGCATTGCATTTTACAACAATGCATTACAAAAAAGGCGTGTTGTACGAAATGGGAAACTATAAACCGCAAATTATGCACTGGCGTCATCCAGACAAAGCATTATTAACGCACTGAATTCCAGTGTGAAGTAATGTAGAATCAGGGACCTTAACTACAACTAAAAAAAAAACGACTAAAATTTTAAAAAAATACTGTGTATTCAAATAATGTGTGAATATGGTATGAAATTTATTAGAATTACCCAGTGGCGCATACAAAGGGAGTATCCTATGGGTCCGGACTCCCCAAAGCCCTTGAGTTTTTTCGTTTGATGATAATCCTATATATATATATAATGCAAAATTTAATTAAGTACTTGCAAATTAACTATTTATTTTATTAATCAATGCTAACTATTAATACAATGATCTATTTTTTACCATTTTTTGTTAACAAAATCGATAAAATCAGAAGAATCAATTGGTGTTGTCTCGAGGAATGATACGAGTTGAGGGACTTTCGACCATGGACCCCCCCCCTCCCCCTTTTGAAAATTTTTTGTGTGCGCTAATAGAATTACCTAATACATAGAGCAGTTTGTTTGTTTTTTCCTGGATAAAATAAAGACAGGAGAAAAGAAATTTCACTAAGTAAAAATGCAATTTTTTTGTTCAAAATTTCGGAAAATTGTTTTTAGGATTTCGAAAATCCCAAACTATTAATTGTGTAAATAATGATTAATGTATAGGAACATACAAAACTGAGTTTATCAAAAATTTCCAAACTCTAATGAACAAAATAATAATTTGATATCATAAAAACAATTTTTTTTTTACTTAAACGGGGCAATACATGAAACAGGAAACATACATGAAACAAGTTAAAATTAAAACATTAATTCCATTCACGAAAATCACAATAAATAATTCATATTATATTATTACCCCACATTTTAGGATTAATCAATTATCATATATCACTTTCCAACGACCTTCTAAATCCTTTAAAAGCAGCCTATTGAATAAATCTTAATATATTACATTTTTATTGAATCGGTTTGGATTCTTCGATAAAATACTAATACTACCTGATTGAGGTTAAACGAATAAAAGAAATTAAAAGCGTTTAATTATTTCTAATGAAGATATGTTTTGATTCTACATAAATAAGTTCATAGTTTTATTTCAAATCAATTTCAATTATCCCTTCACAAAAACATTTAAAAGTCAAAAGATTTTAATTTTCCGAGAAATAAATATATTATACTAAAATTTTCAAAAAAATAAAAAGCATTATAGAAATGTGAAAGAAAAAAAAAATTATTCGCACGCAGGCAATGCACCGAGAACTGTAAAAAAAAATCCACGCAGTTTTTTTTAGATCTCGAAACTCCAAGGTCATCTTTCAACGTGGAAAAATTCCTGTTAGTTTTGTGTGTGCTATTGTTTCACCTGTAACTAGCATTCTTACTAGTTTATTGTACTGTATTTAAAATACATGCAACGAATAATAAGAAAATTTTCGTGCTGGAAGTTGTAGAGTTTAGTTGTTTCTCGCATTGCCCAGGATTTTAATACCAAACCTCACAGACTCACAGGAATTAAAAAGAAACTATGTCACAAACGAGGGGTGTTACAGACAAAAAATAATCCCCTTTGAACAATCGATCTATAGACTTGAAATTTGGCAAGCATGTTTCTTTTTTTAGATCTGGCATGAACGGGTTCAGGTAAAATTGATCTAAAGGGGTATTTCGGGGTGTTACAATTAAACCTGGAGATATGAATTTTGGCAAGCATATTTCTTTTGTTGAACAGAAATACAGAAATCTTTGAATAGGATAGAATAGAAATCGTTTCAGAAATACACAAGTCCTCTTTTTCCCTAAATCAAGAAGTAGGGTCTGTAAAAATGTTTTTGAATATAATCGAAGTCTTGCTAAGACTTAGATATCAATAACTTAAATATATATATTGTCATAGATTATCAAGAAATGCCCGGCGAAGAAGCACAATATACAAGTTATAAAACTTTTTCTGCAAATGGTAGATTAAAATGATCCCTTTCTGATTTTATTAAACCTAACAAAAAATGTATGCATGTGAAATAATAAAAGATTCTCGTTGACTATGTCTAGTCTGTCATAACCCTGAAAGAATTAGGGAGGTTATTCTCTGTCAATGCAAGATTTTTATCAGTATAGTTAACTACATAATCCTGTCACTATGTGTACGAAAAGCATGAGACAGCAGAAGTTTGTCAGGGAGAGACCAGTAGCAGCGGGACTTCCCGTCGTTCTCCGTAGGAGAGGAGGATTTGCCTTATCTGCATCCGTCTCACATCCGCTTCCGCACTAGCAGCTAGACTTCCGCCACTTCCGCCCGCTGCGCACAGAAACAACCAAAAAGGCACACAGCCAATCATAATCCGCCCGGTTAAAGCACTAAAGTAAATGTATATATGTTCTTTAATACCCCTCTTCTAGAAGAACCTCCAGACATCACTAAATATATCTAATTATCAGCCCCCAAGCATCTAATTAGATTTCAACGATATTGGCTATAAATGGCAGCTCTTAAGAATTTCCTAGTCGTTACCATTCAATATTATTCCTAGATTTGTACCAAATATTTATCTTAGCCCACGTGAAAGCGCGCACTCGATACTAAAGTTAGTGGTCGCACGGGGTGACGAAGTCACCATCTTTTTTTACACGATAAAAATCGTTATTCCTGTGAATGATCTATTTAAGAGAAAGTATACTAACCTAGTTTTAAGGACTTTTCAATTTTTCTCTGATAATTTGAGAGAGAAAAAACAATCAAACGAAACCAAAAGGTTTCAAATGTGCATAACTTTTGCGTGACTTTAATAAAGGACACAAATCACAAGGAATGGTATTTGCAGGCAAAATTGCCCCATTAGTGTAGTTTTATTGTCCTTTGATGATCGACAAATAGAACGTTTTATTTTATTTTATTTATTTATTTTTTTTGCCTGCGTCTTGGTCGAGCCGGGAACTCAGTTGCCCCAAGTACCTTAAGATTGTAAAAAGAAAAGAAGAAAAAAACGCGTTAGCCACTCAAAAAAAGGAGGGAGATATATGACAAATACATTTTCGTTCCCATGAAGACTGTCAAAAAGGAGGATACTGTCAAGGTCATTGGTGATAAACAAATGTTTCGGGCAGTTTTTTTTTATTTCATTAAAGTTTTATTTAATTCGATTAGCAGCATACTAAAATTGCATTAATGACAATAGACCAATGTCAAGATAATGCAAATAACACTCTTTAGAATTCCACATCACGACAACTCGAGAATTTTCATGCTCCCATAGATTAAACTAGTATAAAATCTTCGTTTTATTAAATAAAACTATACTTATTTGGATAAATAAGTGAGTTATTAATCCTCCAATAACAACTAATGAACTGATGATTATTGGTGTATTTTTCTTCAAAATGCGATGCTTTCAAAAAAAATTCACACTCCGAAAGAACTGAAATGAAATAAACTTTTTCTCTAACAAGATACAGATACTTAAGCGAGATAGATACATTCAAATCCGATAGTTAAAGCGTGATTATTAAACTAAACTATACCACAAAATAAGATATTAAATAACTACCAACACGATTAACAAAATGAAACAAAAACAAAACAAAAAATGATAACTCAAACCCCCCCCCCCCTGGATTTTATTTTAAATTAAATTAAAAATCACTATCTACTGGATTCATATTTTTCAGTAACGAAATAAATTATTCCAATATAATAATTGCATGCAACGATCACCACGCGATTTAACTCAAACAAGTCATCATTCACGTTGATTTTAATTCCGACCTTAACACAGGTAGTTTTGTAACAGCTTGTCAACCTTACCCTTTTAAATTCTAAACAGGTGGTGACGTCACAAATTCATATTTCGAACCATTCCAACTCGCGGGTTAGATCGTCAGTTGATGATGGATGACATCATTTAGAACCCACAGAGCACACAGGTCAACACGATTTTTTATTTTCGTTAGTAGTGATGTCACAATCAATATAGATATTTTAAGCTCTAAAGGTATTGTGTTTACTTTTGTCAGAAATGATGAACGTTTGATATCATCGATTTCAAACAAAAGCGGGAAAAGCACAGAACGGATCGAAGTAATGATGTTCAAGAAACAATCGGGAAAGTATATTATCTTGATGGGTTCTTTAGGGTTTTTTATTGATAAATATCTCTATTCGATTTCACCCGATTGCAAGATTTTTATCTTTCTCTTTCTGAATCTATTCGTATTATTCAAAATATAGAATTTTTGGAACTAATCCCTTAAAATTATGTTGAAATCTCTTTCTTTTGCAGAAATTTAGCCCCGTCACACACACCTATTTTATACAAAAATAAATTATTCTGACACAACAGCCCCAATTCCTGCGTACAGATTGTTATATTCGTGTGCCAAACAAAAAATATATCAACGAGGAAATTCTTCATACGAGGGTCACTCTGAAATTTTTGAGGGAAATACTGCTAGGATTTTAAAGTTATACTTACAAAATTTTAGGAGTGTTCAAAGTAGTCTCCTCCAGCATCAATGCACTTTTATAGACGAATTTTGCACAGATTAAGAGTCTCAAACCATCATTTCTTGGAATTGATGAAAAAAAATGCGTTTATAGCCACATCAATCCCTTCTTCTGAATGAAAACGACGTCCACGTAAATTCTTTTTAGATTAAAATATAACCAAAAGTCACACATAACTAGATCGGAGGATAACCTGGATGCTCTATTCCTTTCATTTGTTTTTGTTTAAGAAACTCATCTGTTAATCCGGCTGTATGGGAGATGCATTGTCATGGTGAAGCATTAGTCCCCTAGCATTCACTTCTTGGAGAATTTCTTGAAGATATTTAGTGGTATACCAGTTTGCTGTTAATGTCTTCTGTCCTTCCAAATTGTTGGCTTCGACCAATCCCATACTTCTGAAGATAACGCCAAACATTTATTTTTCATTAGTCGTTGTCTTTTCACCATTGTTGGCGTGGAATCATCTTCAAAGACCCATATTTCGCTTTCATGACGTGTTGGAACGTCAAAAAACGGTTTGTACGTTTCATCACCAGTTAAAATTTTAGAAATGATGTGGTGGCCACCATCATGTGGCAATTTAAGGGTTTTCTTACTGATTCTGCAAGCTCCTCTTTTTGGTGCTCAGTTAGATTATGGGGAACCCAACTGCAAAGTATTTTTTCACGTGTAATTCTTCATAAATAATTTTGTATATGGCTGCGGATCCAAAGTTATGTTCCTTCTGTATCATTTGGCGGGTACAGCGATTATAATCCATAAGCATTTTTCATAAGGCAGACACATTATCCAGGATTACTGCCGACCGCGGCCTTCCTGTGTGTTCTTCATCCTGAAGAGAACTGTGACCACTGCAAAATTCTTTAAACCATCTGAATACAGTAGCACGACATGGAGATTCATCACCAAATGTTATTCGCATATATTGAACGCATTCCTCTTGATTTAATCCAGGTTTAAAATCATAGCACGATAATGTTCTCACGTCAACTTCATTTTCTCTTCTGCTTAAAATTTATTCTACGCTAAACAACTTGAAGTAAATCAGTGAAAAGGTCGTCTGCTGTGTTAAATATTTTGTATTTTCAAATTAAACCGTTAATTTTGTTTTGTAACTTCTCGTCTGCACATATATCAAAAATTTCAGAGTTATCCTTGTATACCGTTATCAGAGAGAAAGAGGAGGGGGGGGGGGGAGATGTGTCATTTTTGTATCCTTTAAGAAATTCTAGATTTGATGATGAATCAGAAAATTTTTTAACTCAAATAGTTTATTTTATTCCAATAATTAATTTACAAAATCTCAACTTAAAAAGTATAAAAAAGCAAGCTGCAAGTTGAGTAAAAAAGGCAAGGGGGCGGGGTGATTAACAAAACTATGAAGAAAATTTGTTGGGACCAAATTGCACAAGATACCTTCAGTAATAAGAATTAGAAAAATACCTTATGTCCAATGAATTTAAAATTAATTTTCCAGTTACGGCAGAGAACATCAAATGGAAGTTAAATCTCGGTCAGCTTTTATAATGATACATAATAGCATTTTCTCTGGAGGAAAAAGGGTCATCTGCAGTTTTAATCGCTCTATAACTTTACCCATCCCTCCTCCCGACTGCATCTAAGAATACTTTTATATATTAAACAAGGAAATCCTTCCTCACCTATCCTCAAAGTGTTTGTACAAACAAATTCTAGAAAAGAATATGGGTCTCCTTGTGAAAAGCAGAATAAATAAAACAAGGAAAAAATTATACAGAACTATTTAATCAAAACAACAGCGAATCTCGCAAAATGATTCTCACCACATTTAATTTAATCATGCAAATATGATATTTTGCTTCAAAACTTGGACGTGCGGAAGAAAAAACATAGATGTACACAATCTATTTTAATATTGAAAATATGCATCATATAGTGGTAAATTGTAATGAATCCTAATCTGTGTGTGTGTGAATAATATTCGAAATTTTAATTAAAAATAATTATATAGAACATATTGTCTTAACATATGCAAAGTTTGAATTATACTTGTACATATTTTATGCACAATATTGATCTTTTATACAAAAAAAATGATTTTTGAAAACATACATAAATAACTGTATGATAAAAATAAAAAAACTTAATTTACAGATGGCCATCTTTGTTAAATTTAAGAGAATCTTAGTTAAACTCAAAACACTTTCAGACAGAAGAATATCTTTAAAAAAAGTTCGTAAAGTTGTAACACTGCACTTTTTAAAAATATTTTACAAGAATATAATTTTTTCATTTAAACGAAAAAATCATTATATTGTAATTTAAACATCTGAAAGTCATTGTAGCAGTACTAAAATTACCTTGAAGAGTGCAAAAAATGTACAAGTAATATTCCACAACATTTATTCCACCTCTCCCCCATTGGTACGAGTCACTATAACTCACCGCAATTGTTCAATTTCTATGAACTCAGTAAGAATTTTTTTTACCCCACCCAGGTTTAATAAAAAAAATTTCTTTAATAAACCACCAAACTCCATTGACTCATAAAAAGTTAGTTCGCTTAAAATATCAATAAGCCTATTGACCGTAAAATCGTGCCAAAATATGAGCAAACGCTTCCACATAGAATTTGATCTTCGTCAAAAGTCTGAGCAATACTTTCTTCTCTAACGTTGATCAATAACTGGAAGGTAGCTACAACATGTGATTCATAAGTTGGAGGGAAAAAAGCATTCCACTGAAAAATGTACTGCCCTTTCAGATTTGATTTATGTCTGATAATAGTTCTACTTGAATACTCTCGAACGAAAACTCACCTTCTTCGGTATGAAAATGGCTACTTTTCAAGAACAAAGAAGCCATATAACGTTTAGAGACAAGGGCTACCCAACCTATTTTCCCGCTGGGCTGCATACATATGACAGCTATTTCATACGGGCCGAAACACGAGAATTAAAGGAAAAAACACCATAAGACTAAGGTAATATTGGACATTTAAAATGTGGAAAATTGATCAAAATATTAAAACTCATATTTGGCTTTTATAACACTATATTAATCTCTATCAAACACAAATAGAAAATTTGTTTCGTTTTTATGTATTTTTTACTGAGTCAAAGAGTAGTTTCGGTTCCCTTTCATTCATGACCATGCAAGCAAAACTACCAAGCCGTTCGATAATTTGATTTTTTCCCCCTTCTAACAAAGCCGCTAATTTTTATTTTAAACATTAATTTATCAAATGCAGAATGGCAGCAAAGATGAGTTTTGACTGATTTCCAGACTGAAATCAGTATATTATTTGTTTAGAATTAAAAATCAGTTTCTCCATAAAATGTGGTAACTACTCTAGTTCATTCCCTATTTCACTGTTATTTGTTATTACTAACCATCACAGTTTGAAAAGGAAAAAAAATCTTGCAATTCGCACCCATACGACATTGACAACAAAACTGGTCAATTTGATTGCTTGATTGAGAGGAATTCCCGCTGCATTTTTAATACATTGTTCTTAAATAATTGCTTTTTAGGGCAATGAGCCATGAACGAGCCACTCAGAAAAGGCAGGCGGGCCACATGGGACCCGCAGGTTGAGTATCGCTGGTTGAGACCTTTCAGTGAAGAAATAAAAAAAAAGTTTTAAGGTCATTTTCTTATCCTTATTTTTCCTTACTTAAAATGTACAAAAATGTATTTTAAGATATTATAGAGAGAGAGAGAGAGAGACATACACACAGTTGGAGTATAACTTATTTTTTTATAAGTTGGGTTATACTTGTTTCAATTACAGATGAGCGAACAGAAACAATCAGACGACCATGAGCCGTTAACACAAAAATACACAGGAAAGTCTGTTAAATAAACGATCTTTGAGTTATACTAATAGTGAAATCCAAATAATAACATTGATATTCCACCGATAATTACACTAAATTGTCTAAGAAGAATTATCACTGATCACAGTATGGATGTAATTTTGAGCCACGTTCAAGTGACGAGGACTACACTGGTATCTCGCTCTCCAAACTATCCCATTGGACCAACGTCAGGACTTAAAAGAGTATCGAGAGATTTAACGAGCATCAGTCCCCAGGCTGCACTCTCGACTCGACACTGGGCATGAGCTCACGACCGTGACTAGCAGCTAACACAGAGACAAGATGAATAAAGAAACATCTGTAACAGATTCTAAAGGGTCTTCTACTAATCCCCTTGGGGAAAATACTCTTCTTAACAGTGATTTTAGTTTAAAAATAGCTTTTCTCCGAAGAGAGAACTTGATTTTATGCAAATACAAATTTCTATTTAAGTATCAGTCGTTTAGTAGGCGAGGTAATAGTTAAGAGAGATGGTAAGCTGAAATTCTAGTGTCAGTGACTGGTGGTCGCACATCGTAAGAGTAAATATAGAAGGAGGATCCACGGAATAGTGGAAGACGTCAGCTTTACGACTGAACGAGTTATCAGGCTGAAAGTCGGATCATACAAGAGATTAAACTATGTAAGTACCTTTCATGATTTTGATACATATAAATTCGGGTTAGGAATTTTTATTGCTCCTCAGGTTTAGTTATCAAAGTGAATTCTCATAGTGTTAAATGTTGAATAAAGTGAGTTATTCATACATAATGGCTCTCACACCCGTGACCTCCGGGTAGTGACACATTGCATTGATCACGTATAAAAAGTAGCCATTTAAATACAAGCCAACAAATGCAAGGCCTACAAACCGTGAATTTTGGGGTCGTGAATTCCTTTCGTTGTCAAAGATCAACATGAAATGTAATGGGTGGGGAGTTAACTCAAAATGACTCTTTGAGCGCAGAACAAGTCGAATGATCAACTTTGATCGAATGATCAAAGGAAAAGTTTACAAGAAAATTATAAAAGGATTTTACTTTAAGTTGTATTGGGCCGTGAAGCAACACGAAGGTTGGTGATGGACCTCTTAATTTTGAGCCACGGTCAAGTGACGTGAACAACATCTGAGGTTGGTACCCCCTCTCCTAACATCCACACCATACTAACGAGAGTTTTTTTTAGAGTTTCGATAGATTTAACGTGTATCAGCTTCTCTACACGGTAGGTCCTTCAGTGAGACTAGGTTTCGAATCCGCTTTTCGACGACGTCAGCCACGAGTTAACGATCATGATTACAAGAGAAACAGGAGCTGAAAAGTCCAATATATAGTTCTTGTGAAATGGTATAAAAAGTAAAGTCCAAGGGAAAGTCGTTCTGTCCTTTCTTACAGTTTATTCCATAAAATATATGTCCGTCGTGGTGTGAACAAGAGGAGATGGGGGTGTTCCAACTCCCCCCCCCCTCGACCAAAATTTTTTAATTTTTACCATAGAAGTACGCCACCGATGACTCCAAATATTATATAGTATAATAAAAATTCAATTATCTCAATATAAAAAACAAAAAAAAAACATTCAATATTTATTTTCTTATAGTAATACTTCTAATTCTTATTTTCGATATCTACACGGTCATTTTAAGATTTATAAATGATTACGATTGAAATATTTTAACCTCAGCATCGTCGTGTGAAAGAACAAATTCTTTCACTTTTCAAGTGTGATTGAAGGAAGAAAGGTGACATGACCTTTAAAAAAAAAGAGAGAGTATTCACTGAGACAAATCGACGCCAAGATGGCGAATACTTCCACCACTAGACAAAAGCAGAGCCAAGACAAAGGACAACATGCATGAGGCGACGTCACACATTCCATCTTTCCAACTGTCTGCACGAAATCGAGATGGGAGAGAGAGTGACGTCAGGTGACCGCACTCAGACGATGGCCGGATCGGCAGACGGAAAAAGTTTCTTCCCAGAATGGCGATTGCCAGTTCCTGAAGAATTCGAACAAATAAAATGCCGAAATAACTAACTCCTTATCGAGTCGATTTCAAAAATAGCAGTTAAGTTCTCTCTGTGTTCATAAGCGATAAGATCCTGAAAACCGAGTCAGGTTATTGGTATGTCTAGAAACAGGAAGCTCGATAAAGATTATCTGTATTTGTTTGGTTTGGAATTGGAAAAGTAAGGAGAGGCCTAGTTAAACACGAGAAACAGGAACTTCTGTAAGATTTTATTTTGAAATGTTTTTGCTCCTGGAGATCAAATAATGCTTGGTTGGTAAACTGTTTTTAACGCCACAGTTCCAAAGTACATTCTTGGCGCTGGACCTGGTAATTTTAAATTATGGTCAAGTGACGAGGACGACATCTATGCTGGCACCCCCTCTCCTAACTACCACACCAACCAGAGGACGTTTGAGCTCTCGACAGATTTAACGTGCATCGCTTCCCTACACGGCGGGTTTTTAGAGGTACTGGGTTCGAACTCATGACATGCCTGCCATGATCCGATACTTTGACCACTTGGTTACCGCTTCCACCCTCCACACGGAGGGTCAAAGCTGTTAGAAATGGACTATTAAGTGCCGTAATCTCGAACTAATGATAGCATTAGCGATCGCGCAAGGTTACAAATACAAAGTGATATGAAGCTATTTGTTATTTCAGTCTATATAGCAACTGATAATGCTGCAATTTATAACATTTTCTGGATCTTTGAATAATCTGATGTAGAGGGCAGTAAATAAATTGGCAGTATGAGATTACAACGCTGATATTATTCTGATAGCATAACGGAAATGAACATTCAAAACATGAAATAATATTCTACATTATTCTATAGCAGAGGTCTTCAAACTGTGTTTCACGGAACCACGGGATTTCACAAGGCATATTCAGGGGTTCCACGAATCCCAATGAAAAAAAATCGAAAAAAATTATAAATGCGAATGCAGAATAGATTTGCGTTCTCTATGAAGTTTATATTTCCACAACTACCTAAAGATCATCTCAGTCATTTTAAAACTAAAAATTTATTTACACATAACTTTATTTTCATACTTTTTTAACCTTTATTATAATATAAAATATTTTACGTTTTTCTTTATGTAGATTGTAAATACTCTTTTGTTTACTATCCCGGGGTTCCACGAGATAATTTCTTACTCGTTTGTGCAATGATTTGCAAAACTATATAGTTTTCTAATGGAAAATGAGCCCTTTTTTCATTTTCGGAAAAAAATACCTATTATGAAGGAGAGGGAGCAATTTAATGATGTATCAACAAATTTGATGCTAACATATAAATTGAAGCAAGAACAGGTACTAAATTTTAGGTTGCAAATTCATGTAAAATACACAGGTTTTTTTCACTAAACTATAAACATTTCAACACCATTCAGAAGAATGCATTTAAGCGAAAAATATTTCTCAATGTGAGTGACTACAAAAACAAAACATAAAAGTAAATTAAATGCAGAATATAAAATGCAACAACGGAGAGCTTCAGCAGACTTAGACAGTTTTTGTAAAAAAATACAAGCACATATCCCAGTAACTAAATATAATGCATGAGCATGTGACACTTGAATTACAAATTAAGTAATTATGAGAAAATCATATTAAAATATTTAACACGATACTTTTTTAACTGTTACACTAAGTACCTATAACATGTTGGTTTACTTTAAATATTATTTTAAGATATATATTACAGAATGGGGGGGGGGGGGGTCCGTGAAAACACCTTACGTGTAAGGTTAGCTGTAAGGGTTCCGTGAGTCGAAAAAGTTTCCACTGTTCCAAAGTACAGGTTTCCAAACTTGTTTACAGTTTTTACTCTCATCCTCCTCTCCCCATAAAAAAATAATATTTCACTTGCTTGGTACTGTAATAGATTTTGTTGAGAAGATATTTCTAATTTTTCAGAATTAAATAATGGTATAGAACGCCTCTTATTCTTACGTTTATTAGATGTAGAATTATGAAAGTTAAGAATAATGGGGCGTTTAATTTCATCAAACGTATTGGGTAAGACTTCTTGATCGTGGTTCAAAATGTACGAAATTTGTTGCCAATAGCTCTAATGTAAATTCGGTGTTGAACGTTAATAATCACACATTCAATTGGTAAGATTTGTGAGTTGTTATTGAAAATAAAACCAAGTATATTACGAGTTTCAAATGTTTTTATTATATGCATTATTATATTTTTTCAATACGTATCAAAAGCGGGGAATACAAATTAAAAAGCAACTCCACTCAACGAAGATCTAATTGATCAAAGATCTTGAAGTGTACCTTTAATCTTCAAAAGCTTATCAATATGAAACATTTTCTTTCGGAAATCTAATGATAGTAAAGATTTTATTTCAAATAAAAAATGTGTAAAACATTTTTTTTTAAATTAATGAACAGCAATCAATTGAACTATTCACATTGTTTAGTCCCAAAAATGTCGAGAATTGAAGCCAAATTCGGAAGACATTGTTTAAAAGTCTTGAAACAAAAAGGGTGGACTTATAACCGAGATTCAGTTCCATCCTGTTTTCAGTCATTAGTTAGATTCTCGATTAGTTTTAAATTAATTAATTTACTTTTTATTAATAGAAAGAAAAGAAGTACAGAAATTTTTATGCAAATCTTACTTTAATACAATTAGAACAAGATAATTTTTTCAAAGTCATAATGTTTTTTTTTAAAGAAAGACTTCATTGCCGGTAAAAGCAGGTACAAACGACGATATAAACAAACTCTCCATTTTATACATCAGCCAATTACATAAAATTAACTCTCCCACCAACGCCAACCAATTCTAGCCCAATGCATGTGTTTTCCAACTCTTCCATAAGCTTTCTTAGTGCCCTCTAGGGGGATCATTGTTCCAGAAGAACAAAGAGACTTTCGGCGAGGGATAAAAAACATTCAGAAACATTTACGAAACTTTACTGAAAAACATTCGCAATTGTTTGAATAAACATCTAACGAAGTACGTAAACTACAAAAGCGTGAAAGGAAGTCTCTCGGCACGTGTATAGAACGTGTCACGCGGAAGATTATTTTCCGGAACAAGAAGCAGATGGGGGGGGGGGAGAGAAGCATCTGCTACGGGGGTCGATTCATGGGGGCACAACATGAAATCGCTCTTATTCAGCAGAAAGGGGTTATATTGTTGAAGAGAGATACCCAATAACATTCTCTTGCCTAAGGAAATATTCAATCCCATTCCCTTCTTGGTAATGAGGACCAAAATTGCTTTAAAAATAAAGATTTAATTATTTTTCCTTTTTTCTTTCTTTTTTTGTGCATTAAAAATGAAGTATTCACGAAATAGGACATCGTAGAATTTTAGTGAATTAATTGGTATAAATTATGCAGCATTAATTATCACTCTATTGTCAATGGTTGTAAAAAATTGCATCTTTAAGGACTAAAAATGTTTTATAGTTAAGGCTTATTTACTCTAAGACAGTATAATGATTATCGAATCAAAAGCCTTTGCGTGAGAGCAACGTTTCTGATTGGATATATCCTTGCTTCTCGCTCCTTACTTACTGCCTTGGTGTGAAGCTGCCCAAAATCAAATTTTTACATGAATAACTATTAATGTAAACACAAGATTGATATAAATGAAATTACACCAAAATTCATCTTCGAATTTCCAATACTCATTCAATTTTTACGTGATTTTAATGATAATGATAGCTAGAATCAAGAACTGATTTTTAGATCATTTAAATATTGAAACAAGCCCCAGGTGGTGGTGTTTTCTCTGCAATAGAGCTTTCCTAGTGGGAAGGTTGGTTTTACACGCAAACTTTACTTCCTGGACGAAAATTAAGACTATAGCAACTCTAGAAGATGCTGCCAGGGTGATCTAATTGACGGTTTATTGCTCTTGGCAACATATTTGGCGAAAAATGCGATATCGCCAAGGAATCATCGAGAAGGCTCCCTTCATCGAGATCAACCCTTCTAGAATTTCATGAGGCTATATAAAGTACCGTTGAAACAAAGGTTCATTCAGCTCAAAAGAGAATACAGTAGAGATTAAAATTTGTTTGGGTATTGAGAGAGATAAGTGAGAGATTGCCCGAGTTCCTGCAAGTGGAACTGTTATAGAGAGCCGTTTCTGGAATGATGTAAAACTTATTTATAAGGAGTGCGTCTTATTCTATTGTAAATAATTTTTTATATTTCTTTGTGTGTTTTCATCATCTGTTCGACTTGTCCATTAATACATTTTTTATTAATCAAATAAATGGAGTCGTCAGTTGTTCTCCCCCCCCCCTTCAAGCAAATTTGCATCGATATATTACCCCAGCACTCCAAAAGTACAAAATAAATTCATTCCATTTATAAGCGAACTGCAATTCGTAATGAATTGTACATACGATTTTCAAAACTTTTTTAATCAATGCCCCAACTTATTTTTTATCTCCTGTAAAAAATTTTGCGTCGATTGTGACATTTCTTCATAACATTTTAACCAATTTTAACTGTTTTTAAAATTTGAAAGTTTTTTAAAATGCGATTATCTTTTTTTACTTACTGTCCTCTAGTAGATGCCACAGAAATTTTGTGTGTATCTCAATTAGGGGCAATTTTATCAACCTTAATATTCAGGGCTGTCTGCTCAAAGATTTGGCGCGCTTAAGAAGTGGTGCCATGTAACGAATCATAATGTTTTGTTTTCCAAGTCAAATTACAGTAGAGATAAATCACGACCTGGAGGAAATTAAACTTCCTTATTCCGTGTTCAAGCATTCTAAAACTAAAGTGTGTGTTCTTTTTTTTTTTTCTTAAAGTTTTTTTATCGACAAAAAAGCCGCGAATAAACTGGAGCTAAGAGAAACAGTGACTCAGGTTTTATTTTGCTTGTTTCTGTAACTGTGTCGGAAAAGTTCGGTAGCAGACAAGAGATAAGAGGAAGGAACGCATTCTCAAAATATTCTTATGACGTATGTGTGTTTTCGAATCTACTTCTGAAAACGATGCATCGCACCGCTTTTCTTAGGTGATGGCCTAATTTGTAAATAAAGAAGCCACCACACACAATAAATTGCACTTCCGTTTTTAACGGCAAAAATGCGGTGGCAATAACCATTAACTAGAACTAAAACAGGGGGTTAAAAATATTCCATACAAAATTGCGCGTGATTGGATGAAAATAATTATTTGTGTTTAAAGCCGATAGTATTGAATCCTGTATCAAAATTTAGAACAATATTTAGTGTCAACGGGGGCGCAGCTACAGCCGTATCAATGATACAGGGGCCCCTAAGCTTCAGGGGTCCCAAAATGTATAAGAAAAAACCGTAAAAAGTTGAGAGTCCACCATAAAAAGCCTCCAAGGAATTTTGATACAGGCCTCACACAGGACTAGCTACGCCACAATGAGTATCGAAGTTTTTATTTTTTTTAATTACATCTCTGTAACCACTCTTGACATAATAACTGTAACTGACTGTCTCAGGCAGCAGAGACGACCACTCATTTTCAGTACAGGCCAAGTGAGGGAAGAATGTTGTCTAAATGAAAAACTGATCATGTTCTTTGTCTTTAATTTATGTTGATGATAATTTATTTTATGTAACCTAACCTAAATTAGTAAATAATTGGTATGCTAAAGAAAAACTTTATTGGGCCCAACTACCAATCTCTACCCCATTTAATTTAATCTTTAACACATCCAGTACTCTACATACACCAACAATGTACTAAAATTCATGTTACGCCATAGTCACATCATAAATGCAATCACGTGTTTCCAGCCAATCAGTTCATGCACTTCGCTGTTACCAACATCAGATTTTTACAGAAACTTTCTTTAAAAAAGTACGAATTTGTCAACAATAATAACGCGCATTGGAAAAAAAGACACTTGATTGAAAAATACACATACCGTATGGACTCAAATCTAAGCCGCCCTTTTCCCCCACTATTAAAGCTACTGAAAATCGGGTGCGGCTTAGAACCGAATGAAAAATGCGTCGGATGGGGCAATTAGAGCAATTTACAGGTTCCAAACTATTTTTTATTTTCCACAAGGACTTGTTGAGAATTCGGGGTGCGGCTTAAATTCGAGTAAATGTGGTAATATTCATTTAAAAAAAGTTTTCGAAAAGGTTGTGATGAATTATAATACTGGATCACACACATTTACCCATTTATTAAATTTGAAATTTTATTTAAATTTTATAAAAACAAGTACAAGTTCAACCGGTGCCGGTTTGTCCATTGGGCGCTTGGGGCGGGTGCCTAGGGGCCCGGAGTGGTCCACAACGGCCCGGATAAGCTGAATTTCGCCCCATTTTCTGGTTATAAATTCCGATACTCCAGTGCCAAGGGGCATGTAGTTCTTTTCACCCAGGGCCCGAAACAAGCTTAAATCGACACTGAGATCAATTTTGGTTTTGAATTCAATGGGGAACACGTGACTGCATTTATCATTGACAGTCACAGAGCCTGATTACTCATTAAGCGGAGTAGGAGATTGCCTAGGGCCCAACGCTTTGTAGGGGCCCCAAAAATTGAGAAAACCAATAAACATCTACTTTTTATTGCAAAGATAAGATTTTTTTTTTAAATCACAGATACGAACAAATATTGTTTAGTTATTTTTTTAATTTGCTGGTAATTTGTTATTTTATTTGTGCAATGAAATATATTCCTAAAATGTTGTGTAATAAATTATTAGGTTACAGGGCCCCGAGAATTCAACTGCCTAGGGGTCTCCATGTCGTTTAATCCCACATTGGACAGTCATGAATGTAGCCCACAGAGGAATCAAAAATGATATTTAATGTCAATTGAAATAAAGTTTACATTCTTAGATACCCTTGATTTTCATTTACACCAAGCGAGTGAAATCCTGTTGATCGGCATGAAAATGAAAATTAGCAAATATTTTACAACATGGTCGGTTTTTGCAATGTGTTTGATGTCATCCATTTTATTCTTCTCTGCTTCATAAAAAAAAGATTCACCGAATCAAATAGTCTGTTGTGGCCGTATAACACAATGTCTCCGTCCCCCCCCCCCTTCCCCTACTCGGATTACTAGAATGAGCCAACAGCTGCCTGCGCCTTTCTCCAACTGTCTGTCTCGCGTCGTGTGTGCAACGGTTTTCTTATTATTCGCGCTCCCTCAATAAAAACTCATTGTGGTCCACAGCTAATGGCGTAAGTGGGGGGGGGGGGGGTCTCGTACACACGCTACACGAAAAAATATTTAGGTTTAGTCTTCTATTTCACATTTAGTTTTTTTCCAGAACACATATTTTCGAACATTTGATTTGTTCTTATTTCGTGCAGAATTCCAGAAAATTAGAATCGAATGGAATTTTTTTTAGAATGAAAAAAAAAATAATACCTTTTATTTACGCAATATTGGCAGCTTAAAATAGTAAATATTCCAAAGATTTATAAGAATTTCAATTCGAATAGTTTAATATAATAAAGAAAAACTACTTGCTGATTTAATTAGTTCATATAAATCGTTTGTTGAAAACAAAATTATTTATTTTTCTTTTTTAAAAAAAAATAAGGTTTGGTTAAAAATGTTCCACGTAATTTTAATTTTAATCGATGAAAAATATAATCGACTTTCTTTATCCCAGAAAAGATACAAATATATACATTGCTGGCCACACAAAATGCAACACCCTGAAGGAAGCATGCAAACCATGCGAAACGTACACCATGCGTTGATGGTGATGAAATATATAAATCATTAGTATTATAGCGCAGATGCGCATCACGGGCGATTGTAGCGCCACCCACAAACGCTGTAGAAGGGGAGAATAAATTGGCGATTTGAAGTACGGAAATAATTTTTCCATGCATCTTCTTTATTCCCTTTTTGCGTAAGCTGTTTCCCTTTACCTAATGGAAGACGAGCGTCAAAGACTAAGTTTCTGAATTCAATCGAGGAAGAATAGGAGCCTATAGGGTTCGCGAATTATCCTTCAGAGAAATCGGTCAACGTGTTGAACGAAACCAAGCAACTGCGATGCAGGATGAAACGACGGACCGACGGAGCCGATCGCTCCCACGTCGCTGCACCACTGCCTGTGATGACAGACAGATTGTGCACATGGTAGTGACGGATCGCGCAGCTCCATCACGAACCATAGCACAACATATTCAGTCTGTTATGCATCATTCGGAGACCCCTCGTACCATTTGATGCCGTTTACAAAGGAGTGGAATATCCGCAAGGCGCTCATTGCTTCGGGTGTTTGTTCCGCCAATGGTGCGATGAACGGCAGACATGAAAAACAGAATGAAACGACACTGTGTTTACTTACGAATTCCGCTCCTGTCTGCAACAACACGATGGTAGGATTCGAGTTTGGAGACAACATGGTGAGAGGCTGGTGAACTATTGCGTTATGCATCGCCACACTGGTCCTGCACCCAATACCATGGTACGGGGTGGTATTGGATTTCACTGCCACGACCTTCTAGTACGCATTACAAGTACACTGAACAGCCAGTGCTTCATCTATGAGATATTGGAGCCCGTGGTCCTCCCATACATTCAGCGCTTGCCCTCAGCCATATTCCAACAGGATAATGCGCGATCACAAGTGGGACGCAATGTTTAAGAGTTCTTCTTTACCTATCAGATTGAATTCCTTCCTTGGCCTGTTTGTTCTCCGGATCTATCGCCAAACGAAAATGTGTGGTCCATGCTTGCACAACGACTAACCCGGCTTACACCACCCGCTGCTACACCAGATCAACTTTGGCAATATGTGGAAGGCACATGGACTACTGTACCCCAAGGATACATCCAAAGCCTCTTTGATTCTATATCGAGGCGTAAGGCAGCGGTTATAGCCAACAATGACGGTTATACTCACTACTGATTTTGTCATCATCCACGCATCACACGAGGCTGTAACTCTGATCTTTGTACAACATGTTATCTGAAAAATAAATTTCGCTGTGATATCTCTGGTTTTTCTTGGTGTTGTATTTTCTGCGGCCAGCAGGATATTTAGCCATTTTTTTACACAGTATCTCAATGTAAAGAATATGAAGATATACTACATGAAATCCATTATCAGTTACAATATATCCAAAAAAATAGAATTTTAAATATAGGCTACAATGGACTAAATTCCTGACAGTCACATTATAAATGAATTTATATGTTCTACGCTGAATTCTAAGCAGGAGCTTTAGATTTGTCCATCCACTTGTAAAATTTATAAAAAATTTTAAATTTGATAATTTGGTAAAGATGTTCAAATTTTAAGATCCTTCACAAAAGGTTTTTCAAAATTTGTTTTATTATGTGTGTATTTTTTTTATTAAGTGCGTTTTGTTTACATTTATGCGTTGTTACTGTTGACAAATATGTATTTTTTAGAAGAAAGTTTCAGCAAAAAGTAAAAGTTGGCAACAGCGAGGTGATTAGCTGGAACATGTGATTGCATTTATCACGTAACTATGACGTCACATAAATTTAGCTCATCGACGATCAGTAAAGTATTCCATTAAAACGAAGGCGATGCTCATTAGTAAAGATTATAATCGAAATAGAATGAAATAATATACTGTTCTGAAAATAGTAAGAGAATAATCGAAAACGAATTAAGCACCCTGAAGGATAAAATATAGGAAAATTATAAGAAAGTATTTCAAAAGGAAAACTGGATCACACAATTAGTGTTCTATAATCAGGATTTAAGTAGGAATTTATATTTATTTTACCGGATGATACAAATATGTGTAAATGAAATTATATGAATAAGAGAGATTTCATCTCATTTATATTCAAATGCCCAATGATAATGAATAATTCTGAGGGCATGATTCAATTATTAAAAATTGTATTATTTTTTAATGGAACAAAATTCAAATAAGAACAGTGACCCATATTCTTCCATAAAATGTGCAAAGCAAAAATAAAATTATGAAATATATTTTTAAATCTAAAACGATCAATTATTGTTAAGAAATCGCTAAATGGACTGTTTTCAAATACCTCATAAAATCAGGCATTTTTGAAGTTTATGAATCTCACACACAAATATAAATTTCGCGATATTAAAAGCAAACAGTATTCTCTAACTTGCAAAAATGAAAAGATTAAGAATGTCAAAGCAAAACATGTTTCGAAATTTTATCAACACAAATTTGAGGTTTCTTCTCGCAATCCTTGTTGATTGAAGAAAAACCTACGAATCGTCAAATGAACACAACTGGTGACATGAAAACAACAGATTTCAAAGTTCATTTTTCGTACCATAGACGATTATTCTAGAACCTCTCTAACATTCATTCTGCCTGTAAATGTTATCCTGCTGCCAAAAATGTTTGCATTAAAAGATATTCTTAATGTTTTCCTTAAGTATAGAAAAATCTTAAATACTTGTGGAGAAAAAGACGATTCAGTTCATGCATTAATTCGGACCAGCTGTCGGTATTAATGATATTAAAACACACACATCATCAACTCAACACAAAGTCTGACGAAGTAATTCAATTCGTCTTCGCCATGAGTAGTGTAATTCATAAGTGATAGTTATATTTTTCATGAGTTTTTGTTCTTTATTTTTTTAATTTTAAGAAAGAAAAAAATTTTTCGAAGCAGTAAATATTTTAGGAATGCTTGTTTTTCTTAAAATTGTAAAAAGGAATATATGTCTTATATACTCCGAAAGACTACGAATTTCAAATTACACTCATGTCCATAAATTAAGGATAATGAAGTTCAGGCAAAGAAAGAGACAGAAGCAAAACAAATTTGACTTATTTGTAAAGTCTATTTATTAAACAAAAGGTAAAGAGCAAAAAAGATGCTGTATGTTTGACATAATTAATAAAAATTGCAATTTCTACTCCCTGGAGCAAATTTCAAAAAAGAACCTATTTACAAAAAAACAGTATAACATGGTTAGTATGATGGTTAATACGGAGTATGTCTCCCGGACGATGCAATACAGGCCTTACAACGCCTACGCATACTGAGTATCAAATTATCAATCTGATCTTGGGGAATATTACACCACTCATCAAGCAATGCCGTCCGAAGATCCAGTAGACAAGTGGGAGGGGGTTGACGGGCTGCAATTCGTCGGCCAAGCATATCCCACACATGCTCTATTGGATTCAAGTCCGGTGAGTATGCTGGTCAATCCATACGGGTGATATCCTCCGATTGAAGGCATTCGTCTACAATGTTTGCACGGTGAGGACGGGCGTTGTCATCCATAAACAGAAATTCAGCACCCATGGCGCCCCGAAACAAACGTACGTGTTGTTCCAGAATGACATCCCGATATATGTGGCCTGTCATCGTTACACTCTGAACATGCAGGTCAGTTCTGGAACCAAGAATAATTCCTCCCCAAACGAGCCATCCTGCACCACCGTAACGGTGTCGTTCAATGGTGTTCTCTTGGTGGTAACGGGTACCTGGCGCTCTCCATATGAAAGTCCGGTGAGAATCAGACTGCAAACTAAACCTGGACTCATCGGAAAACATCACACAAGACCACTGTTGCGGTGTCCACAATGCATGCTCTCTACTCCAGGTTAATCACAGGCGACAGTGAGTTGCGGTAAGGGGAACACATCTGACAGGCCTACGAGCATACAGACCAATGTGCCCTAAGCGTCTGTACACGGTCTGCCTTGAAACTGTCGTACCAGTAGCTGAAGAGAGCTGACGAGATAGGTCTGATGCTGTGCTCTGTCTGTTTCTTTTGGCAGTAACTGCCAAATACCGGTCCTCATTCGGCGTTGTAACTCGGGGACGACCTGTGCTGTAACATCTACTTACATTACTATCATCTTGGAATCGTTTCCAAAGCCTGGAGATGACACTCTGGGCGATTCCAAGTTCCTCGGATACTTCCAGCTGGGTACGTCCACATTCCAGTCGTCCGATAATTCTACCACGTAAAAAATCATCCAAATGCTTCCTTTGTGCCATAACTATGCGGTTATTGCACTGAAAGGCTTTTAAAGTGCCTGTGAACAATTTTACTTCCTTGCGTACTATCTGCGCCATCTGGTGGTTTCCTGTAATTTGCATATTTTTCTTCAAGATGTGTGTGATAATTCTACAGGTGAAATTTTTATTTTAGAGTTCAATTTCTGTGTGATTCTGAATTATCCTTAATTTATGGACATGAGTGTATTTGCCAACTGGCAAAACAGTGGCCAGACTGCATTATTATTATGTCATGTCTGTGTTTAGGCCTACCACCACTACCAGTGGCGTGTACAAGGTGAGGTTGAGGGTAGCACAACCCTCCCATAAAACAACAAATTTTTTACAAGAAAATAACCCCACTGTGCTTACGCCATGTGTTTTGTGGAATGTAACCCCCTATAAGAAAGCTCTGTGTGCGCTACTGACCACGGCACATCATCATTACTCTTTTAGTCGAAAGGGAGTAGTCAGCAGGTTTGTGCCTAAGTATGTGAGATTATGAGACACGCACATTTTTTTTTTTGTCACGGTTAACCATTTGTACGAATACTTGAAAACGTATACTAAGATGTCGCAGGGGGGCCTATTTTTGCCAAGGACCTAGGCCCTCAAGAAGTCTTAAGATACCATTGATTACAGCCTTGCCTTTTTTTTTTATTACTGCGTAATAATTTTCTTTAATGTTATTTCAGTGTTGTCATTCTAGGTAATATACCATTGTTCAAAACATATAATATTGTGAAACGAAAACAGTTAATTTAGTATGTCAACATAAAATTATAATACAAAAATTTTGCTATATAATGTGCATTTTGAAAATAATGCGAAATGCTATATTGCACATTTCTAATTTTTATATATATTTTTCAACATTATTACTTAATTTACTCCATTATTGTTAGAGAATTATTTTTGAAAATTTCTCTGTTTCAAATTCTACACAATTCCAATTTTTAATTTTTTCTGTAAAGTTAAAAAAAATACACTAGGCAAACAAAACACTTCCTTCGCAGCATATTTATGGGGAAACAAACTAAATCAGATTCAATATTCTCAGGAATTCTATTTAAAAATAAAAAAAAACATCATTTGCAGATTTTTTAGAAATTGTAAAATACATAGCACTCCCCCACTACGTTTAACTCTGAATCTTTTTTTTTTTTTTACATGTGTATAAAACTTTTTGATTAAATTTTTAAACGTTCGAACATGTTCCTTACAGTGCACGCTTCCTCCAACTACATTTTAAAAAAATATTTTGCGTTAAATTTTCATACAATTGTTACATAAATTAAACAGTCATTGAAAAAATTCCCCTAACTACGCTTTTATTTGCATAAACGACTCAATTTCATTCGCAAAGTTCATCGAATTTTAAATCCTTCCTTGCAGATGCATCGAAATCTGTCTGCACGCGGTGTCCGGCACGTCAACGAGTGGACATTCACACCGGAGTGACTCACTCGGGCGACTCAGCTGCAGATGACGAAAATGACGCATTTTCACTATTTTTCGCTGACTAGTGGATGGAAAAATCGAGGTGAAAGAAATGACTCTCTACGCGGTCCAGTTTTGTAATAGAGAGATAGCGTAATTTTTTTTTGTTCTTGTGCACTTATGTGGTGGGCGTGTAGTATTTTTTTTCTTCTAGAATGGTCATGATACACTGTAATTTACCGTGTTATTGTCGAGTAGAGTAGTAATTTGTAAGTCATTTGTGTGAACAACGCGATTGAGAAGTACGAGAAATGGAACAATTTAGAATGTGGTTTGAATATTGCAAAGTGGTGAAGAAATTGTGCAATCACATTAATGTAAATCATTGACAAAAATTTAAGAAGATTATAAATTTTTTAAAAATAAAATGCCACATACAAAGAAAAAAAAAACGTTCGATGATTAAATAATTATACAAAAAGTTTTATGATCAAATATAATTTTTATACTAGATTTTATATTTCAATATGTATGTATGTTTTCATATGTATACGTATGTACTCACTCTCTCGCTCTTACACACACACACACACACACACACACACACACACACACACATTCTAAATTTATATTTGCTTATTCAGTGAATGTTTTTGAAACTTTAACCAATTATACAATAATCAGCCTTTTTAATCTAATTATTTAATAGATTAATGTAAAATTACACGTGAAATATAGTAAGGCTTAAATCTTTTTTCAATCTTCATTCATTTTCTATAATTCTCCATGCTTTATTATGTATAAATTTTCTGCTAAAGGGGAAGGTTAGAATCCTTTAAAGCAAGCTTAACCCTACTTAATCGAATTCTGTGACAGCTCTAGAAAACATAATAGCATTCTATTTTGGTCAATTGGCTTAAAACATATCAATTTGTTATTCTTCATTTTCGAATATAGAATTTTTCCTTCCTCAATTACGTAGGATAATTTATTAGGCCTATATTTATTATTATTACTTTTAAATAGTTTTTAATAAACTCTGATTGAGAGAAAGAAATGATTTGTGAAAATTAGATATTTTGGAAACTTCAAATGACGGAGAGAGACGTTGCAGTATTATAAACAATGCTGACTGAGTTAAAATAAATATTCACAGTACTTTTACCAACAGTGATACCAGACTTAAGTTGCCCATTTGCAAAATAACACTCTGTTTCAATGCAATTAGTAAAAAACAGCGGAGTACAAATTAAAATTTTATTTTTAAAAAAATCACAAAAATCAATATATATATAAAATTAATCATTAAACTTCTTTTATTGCAATGCAAAATTTGTTATTGTAGAAAAACAATTAGCACAAAAGAATGACCTTTAATATTAAATTGAAAGCTATTAGAATTTATAACTGATGACATCTGATGCGCCAATACCATCACAGCAATCACTCCGACCCATGTATTTGACTATCAATCAACAAAAGGTGTATAACTTCATTCAATTTGGAACAAAATAAGAAACGAAAATGTTTTCAATGTCAGAAGAAAAAGGAAATGTAACCCAACCTCAAGCTGCAAGGATTGAAGAACCCGTGAAAACAAACTCACGTGCTTTCAGAAAAGAGAAGGAAAAAAAATAATAAATAACGACAAAAAAAAGCTAGGAAGTCCCCCATGGTCGAATAGAACGTGAGGGAATCGAGGCCGATGATAGAGAAGCACAGTTGACAACAACCCTTCAAAATCTCTCTCGAATAGACTGAGAGAGAACAGCTGTTATACCAGCTTGTACCAAAAGAAAAAAAAAAGAAAGAAGAAAAAAGGTCGCGTAGTTGCTGAGGGAAGATTTGCATAAAAATATTTCGTTTAGAAGACTTGAAAACCTAGGAAATAATTTATAATTGCTTGCATACAGATAAAAAGGAAAATATTTTAAAAAATGTTATTATTCGAACTTTTTGAATTATTTCTTTTAAAAAAACTCATATTTGCTAAAATTTAAAAAGATGGAGACGTCACCAGCCGATTTTAACTGTAACTTTTTTTGATTTCTCAGATTGGCACAACAGAAATTATGACCATCATCTAGAATCCGTAAAATGATAATTGTTATGTGAGCCTTTCAAACTTATCTGCGATTAGAATTCGAAGATTTTGAAAATGGAGTAAGATAAATCACAGAAGATTACATTTATTTCAGGAACCAATAAGCCAATAAATGAATCTCTCAATTTATCTATGGCTTTTTTCCCTTTAATCTGCAATTTTAATAAATTGCTTTTTTCATATTATAAACGATAACATTTCATAGAGAAATTTGTGATACATTTTTAAGAATTGAAACCAGTTAGAACACAATTATTTGATTATATCAAAAACGGATGTTTTTTTTTTTAAAAAAAAAATCGAATCAATATCATTGTAAAGTTGAGTTGAGTTGAAACTTATACTAAAGTCGCACTATAAAACAACACAATGTTGTTTTGGCGACGGACCTTGAAATAAAATTACTGTAAAATGGCATCTCTTCTACAAGCCGACCGTAAGCACAGTTATAAAGACTTAACAGTTGAAAATAAAATAGCATTTTATTTCAACCAGAAGAGAAAATTTGTTTTTTAACGTATACTTAGGAAATTCATGGTAGGTTTGAAAATTCGGTTCTTGAACAGAGTTCTATTCATAAAATATAAAAAAAAAACACCGTCAAATATTCGAACCGCTGTTATTTAAGGTTATTGCTAGATCCATGTTTTTGCGTGTTTCTTTTTCAAAAATAAATATATTAATATTTTTTATCCAAATAGTTTACTATTAATTATTCTTTAAAAAAATTCATATGTTAATATTCCACAAAGAAGTTCTATTTAAAAAAGGGCAAATTCACTGTAACCTCGAAGTTAATGGTCTTCGCTTTCGTGTTCGTTTTATTTCTTAAGCCTAACTAATGCAGGAGAACATTTTCGTGCGTAGGAAGTTTTTTAAGAAAGAGATTGTATTCAGAAATTACAAATGAGAAAAATTCCACCCGGAAACAAAAAAAGATACAACTCTATCTTTCATCAACCCTTTCAATACCAGGAACTCTCCCCCCACCTTGTGCACAACGAGCATCATTAAGATCACCTACGTGGTGCACCTTTCACGCCAGACACTGGCAATGAGTCACAGTTGAAGCGATTTCTCTTTCGATTGATTGATCGTTTCCTAATGGCGAAAAGAATGCAGATTTCATCACTCTTCGCTCTTAAAAAGGAAATGTTTTCTTTTTCTGAATGCTTTGATTCGTTTCCTAAGCGGGGTGAAGGTTAGGGATGTCGTTCTTGACCGACACTTAGTAGACTAATTTCAGACATCGAGGGGTCTCTTTTTTTTTTAAATCAGGGTCACCGAGAAGTGACAGCAGAATTTCCCCTCACCTCAATGTCACCGTCTGAATGACAGCGCGAAAAATATTGGAAAATTAGTTACGCAATACGTGATCAATTTTACAGAAATATTTGGTTTGTGTGTGTCAAGCATTCTACGATTTTTGGAGGAGAAAAAAAAAGAAAAGAAAAGAAAAAACATCGTTTATATATCAAAAAACTAAACCATATTCCACAAATGTTTAAAGTTCAGACTACGCTATTTTTTTTCAAAGTTTTTACATTTTTAGTCTTATTTTAAGCAAAATAATAAAAAATGGAGTTATAAATAATATTTTAATGCAAGCATTTCCAAAAAAATTTTAATTTGAAAGAAATTCGAATCAAATTTTGGAATTTTTTTCTTAAATACTTTTTTCAATAATATTTATATCTTCTTCACCCCCCCCCCCCCAAAAAATGCTGTAAAATATTTTTTAGACAGATTTCTAGCGAACTTCCAATAAAAACTATCACTTATTTGTATGGAATTAAAAGCCAATCGAAGATGCAAACCAGATATTTTCGATACTTTCAAAGGAAAGTCTAACTATAACTTCAAAAATTACTCATTCCATAGCTTTAAGCCTATTGTTAGAGATCACATATAAAACATATATGTGTAAAATTTCATACTAGTATTTATATTAGTTTTTGAGACATTTTTAAATTTACAAAAATGGTGTTTTGAGAAAAAAGGTTTTTAACTTTAAATGATGTTTGTAAGGACAGATATAGTAGTAATTTAAACACATTTGTAACCTTTTTCAAATAATTATACAATTAAAATTTATTCAACTTTCGAAAGCCAATTTTGTGAATTTTAAAATGGGTATAAGAAGAAAAAGAAAATATTAAAAACATATGCATATATAAATACTGGAATTAAGAGATAGATAACGTTTCATTCGCCGAAAAGTCATTTGTTTCTTTTTTTAATTTATTCATTGAAGACGGTCAAAAGCATTGATTATGACGACGTTTCAAAACCACAACTAGTTTACATTTTAATGAATAAAATCAAAACTAGAATTTTACATGCCATGATAGTTTATTTTTATCATGTCTATTAATTTTAAAAGATTTTATAGAACTGTTTGGAATAAAATGATTTTTTAAAAAAAATAGCGTCTTGTTGCTCCGAAGCAAGCGAAAAATATATATTGTAATACTCCCATGTTGTGAAATACTAATTAATGCAGCCTTTGATGGTTACAGGAACAAGATATTTTTTAATGTTCATGAAGTTCCACAACACAAATTTGAAGGTTCAAACTAAATATCAAACACTATTGCCAAACAAACAGAATTTTGAAATGCATTTTATGTGAATAGAAAATAAACATTAAATATGAAGATAAATACATTTATCTACAGTTAAAAAATAATTCCGATTCCTTTATGAAAAAAAATTTTTACGCAACAAATTCGTTGGATTTTTTTTTTGTTGTTGCTGGATTTGGAAGCAAGCTTAGTTTAATAGTTTTTAATTGTCAATTTATCATCCAAAGTTAAATTTAAAAGAATTTTGGCAACACCATATTTGAAAAGTTCCTTCTGGAGGAAAAGGGTTATATAGTTCTTTTTTAATATTAAATTACAGATCATTCATTTTACATTTTTGACTATCATAATCATTAAAAACCGGTTAACTCATTTCCATACTTGACTACCACAAAAAAATCAACTTTAAAAATCAAAATTTGTAAATTGTGTTTTTTTTCCCCACATGAATTTTAAAGCATAAAACATTTCATTACTTTACTATCAGGATTATTATTTTTTTCAATCTGACGATTTGAACGAGTATAGTTTCATAAAAGCTATTAACTTAATTTTACTTTAATAAAATGTGCACAAATTCTTTACTTAGTTTGATCGGATTAAATACCGCCAATAAAAAAAGGTCCAAGGTTAATTCCATTTACAATTACCTCTCGTTATTTAATACTCGCAAAACGAGTTTTATGAAAATAGGAACTATAAAGATAACATTTAAAAACGTTGAGGAAAAGGGGATTAACTATTTTCATTGTTAAAGTATACAGCCAATAAAATACTTGATGGCGCCAATTCAACAATAAAGAACAGAATCACCTAATTTTTAAACCAGTCTGATGTATAAAATTGCGTAAAACAAGTTTATTTAGAGTTAAATCCATAAAATTTTATATTTCATTGTTAATGTTCAAACGTAAGACCACAGCAACATAAATTATAATATGTAGCAGGGAAAAAAGTTCAAATAAATGAATTAAAGTACAATTTTGCTGCATACCACTGCTAATTTTGCAAAATATAACCAAAGAAATAACAAACAAAATAATGGTTTTCAAGGCACCCTTTTTAAAAACATAACATTTATCAAAAAGGTATTTACGTATTATACTGTCGACCTATTTCGTCAAATCAAAAGACGTCGCCAAATGCCACGATATATAGCAAATAGTTGAAAAACATTTCTACGTGTGTTCGAATACAATAATGATAACGATAGCAGAATCTGGCGACGTTTTTTTAATTGTCGACTTTCATTTTATTTGGCGAAAGGGGTGGACGGTATAATACGTAAGAAGTGCAGTCAAAAAACACAATCTGGGGAACTTTAACATCTGGAATCAAAAACCTCAAAACAAAACAAAAAAACTTGCAAAAATAAGAAAAAATTAGCTAACTGAACCACAAAATTTAAAAGAGTAACTGAATTGTAAATATTAAAATAGCAGTTGAGAAGCAATACGAAAACTATTGAAGACGGAATTCGTAATTTTGAATAATCGTCAAGTGATGAAGACGACAGCTTAACTGGCATTCCACTCTCCCTCATCATGTCAATTTGAGGGCGGAACCACGATAAATTTAACGTATATCAGAGGATTTTCATAAAAGAACTCTTTAGGAGCACAAGATTCGAAATCGCGTCCAAGATTACTGTTTAGAATAATTGCTGACTGGGGACAATAAAGTAGGATTAAACAAGCCTTATGGATCCACCTTCCCACCTGTGGAAAAATTTATACATGACAACACCTTTAAATATGCAAGAATAGAAGTCAAGTACATTCCATAAATATTAAACTAAGACCATCAAGAAAGTTGATGCTGACTAGCCCATAATTTTCATATGAAAATAATGTGATAGATGTATAGAAAATTTACGCATCATTTAAAATTTTATTCAAAAATTTATTGCAACTTTTTAAAACGAACTAAGTCGTTTCGAACTAAGCACACCAAATTAAAATACAACCCAATATTTATTTAAAGAAATTATTTTGAGATTGCAAGGTTCTTATTTGAATTCCATAAAAATGTATATATATATATATATATATACAAATTTATAAAAAAAAATACTCTTTTGGACTGGTTTTATAAGTTTTCATGTTCTCTAACGAACAAAATCAGGATCGTCGAAAATTTATTACACTTATTAAAATCAGTTGAGATTATAACTGGACGAAATTCATGTGACGTCAAAAATACAATCACGTGTTTCCAGCCAGTCAGTTCAAGTGACGTCATAGTCACATGATGAATACACACAACCACGTGTTTTCAGCTAATCAATTCATGCACTTCGCCGTTGACCACTTTTGCTTTTTACAGAAACTTCCTTTAAAATTGAACATTTGTCAACAAGAATATTTGACAAGGGTGAACAGATCACACTTGATATAAAAGAGCATAAAGAAGATTTTTTTTTTTTAATTTTTGAAAAAATATTTTGTGAAGAATCTTAATTCTAGAACATCTTTACCCAATTACGAAATTTGAAATTTTATTTAAATTTTACAAGTTGAGACCAACCAGTACGCCATGAACTTAACCCATTGAATTAAGATCTGATCGTCGAAAACACTGACATTATTTCAATTTATGTCATTTACTGATATTTAATCTGCAATACATAATCTTATAACCATCAGCAAAGTAACTAATGATAACTTCGTACAGGCACAATTTAGTTATTGCTAAAAATACACATTTGTTCATTCGTCTTAGTAAAACCGTAATCGTAGAGGTAGGATAATTATAGATTTTATGAGCTGTTAAACATAGAGTAGTGATTTTATATAAGATATATTCAACGTTTGAATATTATTATTAAGAACAACGTCGAATTTTAGAATTATCTGAAAGAAATGACGAATGTGATGATTCAGGTGGTGTTTGTGTAAGGTGTAATCATTAAAAATTCCTTTCCTTTTTGTCATCACAGAACATTTTTGAAGGACAGTGCAAGTGACGAAATTTCACATTTATAGAAATTCGAGCTTTTAGAGGCATCTTCTGTTTCGCAATGAATAATCTTACTCAGAAATAGCTGAATAGAATGTTAATGTGTTTGCTTTTCACTTTTGGTCTTTGGCGTAATTAGCCTTAGTAAAAGCCTTAGTTCGTATAAGCCGTCAGAGTAATGCAGAATCGTGAAACTAAAAAAAGAAGTGATTTGTTTTTACTTAAATAAATAAAACTCATGTTCTTATAGGTTCATCATCATATCTAAAAAGAGGAATGTTCATAAATCAGAAAAATCTTTTGGGGAAGATTTGTATATATGTGCATTTTACAAACATTTATCAGTGTGTTACATATGTTCTGTTTAATTGAGTACTTTAAGTGAAAAAACGATGAATATATTTTATTTTTAATGCATATAATTATGATCCAAACATTTTCTCTTCCTTTTCTTTTTTTTGGGGGGGGGGCGGAAATAAAAAGCACTATGACTATGCCGATGGTTTCATTTAACTCGATTCGAAACGGAAAATTCGCAACTTTTAAGCTACTTCCAAAGGTCAAAAAGAAACTTACGATTTTGTTAGATAATTTGGTACCTATGTATTATACCGACGACCAATTTCTTCAAATCAAAACAGGTCGCCAATTCAAAAATATCGCTAAATGCTGTCATCATTGGGGATCATCATCGGAATGGATTTCGACTACTGGCAGCATATCGCAGCATTAGGCGAAGTACTTTAATTTGGCGAATAGGTAATTACAGATAAATTTCTATATTTTGAACTCAAAAGAATTTGCTACATTTTACATTCACAAAGAAAAAATGCCAGCGATTTTTAATGTAGAATCTATTTTTCTCTTTAAAAAGTTTAAATTTCAAAAAAGCAACTTTATTTTTATTTAATTCACTTAAATTATTTCGTTCCATTTTATTTACTAAAACAGTATAAAATTATACATTTTCAGCTTTGAGCCTAACCAGTTCTAAAAACTTAAAAGTGTAACTGTGATTTATAAAGAAAAAAAAGGAGGGTGGGAGGCACAGAGTTTTGTTATCAAAACGAAACTAAATGAAAATTCCAGACAAAAACTACTTTGTTCTAAGCATTTCGTTTGGCACATAATGCTTGTTTAGAATACAAAGTTAAACTATCTATCAGAGTATTAGATGCAAATACATAAACGTTTCAAAGTTCTAAAATATCCGGACCGAACACAACATAATCGAATGCTTTTTCCCCAACATCAAAGAAACGCTCTTGTGCTCCAAAACGGAAGCTTCGGGGAGGTAGTAACACAGCTGTGTAGCTCCCCTCTCTTCCTCCTTACTGCCCCCTCCCCTTTTTTTTTCTTTCCATGAAGAGGGAATCCCTAAGCGGGACGGGACAGAATTACATGTTCTCCATCCAGCAGACAAAACACTTTTTTTTTTTTAAAGTCTTTTGAAGAGGGAGGGGACATGAAGTGAAAAGCATATGACAGGGTAAAAGTGTATCAAGCCTCGTATCAGCTGTACTGAAAGAAATGAGATGAACGCTAATGCAGGGCAAAAATAAATGGATGAGTTCTGGAATAGAGTGGATATCTTTAGCATACGTCTCCAATAATGTTTTTCAAATCATAAATGGCCTTTTTTTTTGTCATGCGACAAATTGGAGATATATTGATTTATTCTTTATTTAATATGAAATGAGCATAACTATTTACCTGGTCGTACCAGAAGTTCATATTCAAAAATTTGAGATCGTCTGCGCCCACTCCGGCCTTAAAGCTTTATTTTCAGCTTGCTTCCTCTGTGTGCGATAAATATATTCCTAGAGAGCTTTGCAGAATGTATTCGGATCCGGTAAACGAAGTTGTATCTTACATTTGTTTTGCCAGTTTTAACAGAATTTGAGCGGATTGACTTGCTTTATCAAAGTAATGATGCTGACCATTGTAAGTTGCTCAGAGAACTAGAAGGTTTCCCCTTACTCTTCTAAGAAGAATTATTTACCCAAAATATATGAATCTTGAAGTTGACATGAGTTTAACTATCATATACTTACCGATTGAAGAAGTTCATTTTGGATACGTATTTTCAAAAAACTGACAAGCAAAAGAAAAATAATTTCTACAGAATCAACAAAAGAAATATATCAAAGATGTCACAATTTTCTCAAGACATCATGTGAAAAACTTTTAAACCGAATCCCTTGAAATTACGTAGCTTTAAAAAAGATTAAAGAATTTTTCCCCTGATAATTTTTTAAATTCAAATCGTCCTTCTTTTTCTGATCCGCCTTTAGAATTAGCAGACCAATCTGAATGGGATGTTCTGGAGAATCAATGGAGACAAATTTGTAACTTACAGTTAAAAGATGATTTTTCTTCTGAATCTGAGCTTTTAAATGATGGAGCATCATTTTTAACATAAAAGATGCAGTAGGAAATCCATTGTTAACTATGTTTGTTTTAAAGCTTTACAGCCTACCCTTAAGTAAGGCCACTGTAGAAAGGGTATTTTCTAAAGTGACTTCGACAAAAACAAAATTAAGGAATCGAATGTGCCTCAAAATAATAGATTCAATTCTTAGAATCAAAATGATGTTAAAAGAAAGAGGGACTTGCTGCTTTGATTTCATTCTATCACCACAAATGCTTCAGTATAATTCAGAAATCTATAAAAAAGGCACAGCAGATCACGATACTGAGCATGAAGAATTTGAGCGGATTAAAAAATGATATTTATAAATTGCAAGTGAAAATCGATTCGCTACTTTTTACCCTTCTTTGTGCTACTTTGCTGCGTAAATTTCTGGCAACTCTGGAGCGGAATATAAAGACGTTTAATATCTTTATCTTCTGAAATGGACGTACAATTATTTCATTTATAATATATTTTAATCATGATGCAATAATTAACACGATAACATAAACACAAAGACGTATAATATTTTGCTATGTTGGCGATCCCTGAACATATGAGAAACAATTTAAAAAATTCTAGTAAATACCGAAAAACCGGTATTGAAACTTGTGAATACCGGTATTTCGAATCTGTACAAATGGCTTAAAATACCGGTATTCAGTATACCGGCATTGCAATCCCTAATGGCGGCATGAGGTTAAAAATAAGCAAACCATTATCGTCGATGATTAAAAGATACACGGTTTGCTTCCTTGTAAACCCGTATTCGACTGTTCAACAAATTGAAATCATCATCAATTAACTACACGTAATCGCAAGCATTACATTTCAGTGAATCATTTTTAAACATTTGTTTTCACAATGTTTTCCTCGGAATGACTCAACAAGATCCGCGTTAAATAATCCGTAGAGTTATGTATGTGACACGAATCTTAAATAAATAAAAGAAGTTTATTTGTTGGATACTTTAATCGTGACTAATCAGATAGCAATAGTTCTTACATAGTTTTAGTCTGTAGCTTCGCATATTAAGTTCTGGAATTACTTTGAAATGTACACTGATATAAAGAAAGGATTTAAATGAAAGATCATATTAATTTACAAATTAATTTTACTAAACGAAAAAACCTCGATATTTTGTAATAAATTATGAGTTATTTACAGAAAAGTTCAGATCCAAAATTATCTAAATATTAACCATCATTGAAATCAAGAAAAAAAATCCAATTTAATTAATTAATTATAAATAACATAGTAATGAAAAAACATTATAAAATTTAATAAATAAAAAAAAATTACCTTTCACACAAAAAATTCTTATTTAGAGTTACGAGCCATTGAAATAAGAATGGGTATTTTTTGTTAAAATCTCTCTGATGTAAAAAAACAAGGGTGGGCATTAAATAGATCGCGATCGACCGGTGGACCATCTTACCCCCACCTTTAATCTTCTTGCTGCGGCCCACGTGAAATAGTTGTCACATGTAAGCGGCACGGCGGGTAAAAAGGTTGAGTTCCCTTGATTTTGAGGAGACCGACTTTTCTAAGACCTAAGACACTCATACGAAAAGAAACAAAGAGAAATATTAGGATGAAATAACAAAATTTCACTCCGAATTTGAGAGACGTTTTTCAAGAACTTACTAGACTAGAATCAATCGTTGGATTCACGTGTTACACGTTTATCAATGTTGTTTTTTTATTGTAGTTATGTAGGTGAATACATACTCCGTATTTATTATTAAGGTAATAAATATATTGCAGACCTTCTCTCCTACATTTACGCCACAGGGTTGGCCGCAACACCTTCAAAAAATTGGAAGTAGCCCGTACCCTGGAAAAATTTGCCCACCACTGTAATAAAATATGAATAAATTCATTTTTACATTATAAATTTCAAAAATCTTTGCTCAACCCGAAATAAAAGTCCTGGATATATGCAGTTACGAAGAACGTTTATTATCCGGAGCGTCAAATATCCGAACCAAAGTCCGGATACGTTTTCGAACAGTGCAATACTAAACATTTGTTTCCTGTGAACCCAAAAGTGACTATAAAACCGAAGGTGAGGGACATTTGGGGAATTAATTTGGTAAACAACTACGCGGAATATTAGGTCAGTTTGTGCAGGTGTATATACGTGCTCTTTTGTTGAGTTTTGTTGATGTAGGAACCTGGATAGCATGCGATGTAGAAGATTGTGGATTTCAAATGCTAAATAATGACGAGATAGTGACTTCTGTGCAAGAAGAATCCAACCCTGTCGACGAAGAAACGGATGAAGACGAGGACAACAACAGCAACAACGAAAGTAGCAAGGGTCCATCAAATGCTGATGCGTTTTCTGCATTTAAGACAGCTATAGAGTGGTACGAACAACAATCAGAGTGCTGTCCTACTCAACTACTGCTGCTGAAGAGAATTAGAGACCTTGCAGTGGAAAAACGAAGGAGTACAATGGTACAGTGAAAAATAAGTGATTATTTTCCACAATCAAGGTAAAATTGCGACGTTTTGCACCTATTTGGCTTTTTCTTCAAGCACGTTTCCCGCATGTGATGATTTTCAATATTTGTATAGTGTCCAGTATCATATACTGCATGGATCGCATTCTTTTTTCGGTTATCCGAACGGTGTCCGGTCCCAATTGATTCGGATAAACGACGTTTTACTGTATTATAGAAGCATTTTTAATAAAAAGGAGAATGTCTTAGAAATGTGTCCGTTCTTTCATTTTTTTTTTTTTTTTTTTTTTTTTTTTTTTTTGCAAAAAATTGCATTTAAATAAAAAAATTTTGTAATAATATTCTTGAAACAATTTTATACCTATATTCTAATTCAACTGACACTAACTATCAATAAAAATTATCCATTTGTACGCTTTTCCAAAATCAACATTCCGAACGTATTTAGTCACCTTGTAATGGATGAGTATTCCTATCCATTAGTGTACGAGTTAGAAGGAAAACTAGCCCCCCCCCACACAGTCAAATAACACAATTTATTTACAATTATAAAGAACGACACAAATTCAACAACCCAAGTTAAGAAATGCACCAATTGATAAATATAGGAGCAATAGCGAAGTAGACGAGATAATTGGAGATTTGATAATAAATCGGATCACTAACACTTAGCACGTCCAGACAATACACTTGAAGATTATTTATGATATTCAATTATTAAATGTTTTTTTATTTGATCATGCAAGTTTTTATATTATGATATCTATTCGAATATATTGCAACATATCCAAAGAATTTCCAATAGAAAAGGACAAATTTATTCCATAAACTTTGAAAAACGATACCAATTTCCCAAATCTGTGAAATAGAATATTCTTTTCGAATTACCAGAAACAAGACAAAGGACAAGTAGCTTCGTGTTTACTTTGTGGGTTCACAATCATAATGTTCGAATTTTCCTTTCTAGAAGAGATAAATTGAATTATGCAACATTCCACTCCAGATTAAAGTAATCTAAAAATAGCCCTGTGCCTTAAGTGGAAAGGCGGGAAAATAACATGTTCTAAAGCAGGGAATTCTGTAAAAGCCATTTTTGAAGTAAAATGAGCGTAACATAGAAGCATAATCTGATTCCCGCCGGAAAATGAGCGTTGAGGAAAAACGTAATCTTATTTGATGACACCATTTTGGAGAAAAGTCAGATTTGTAGTTTCGAAACACGTCGCACTTCTAGATTTATTGTTGTACTATATAATAAATGATGATTTATTCAGTGGTTTTAAGCAAATTCTATAATAGTTTTGAAAAAGGTTCAAACATTTTTCCGCATTTGAAACATGTTAATCAGCTTGTTAAAAAAAAAAAAAATTCAAAATGTTTTATTTTGTCCATAAGGAAATGAACAAACTAATCAAAAATACTTCAGATTTCACCTTACCTACTCTTAAAATAATATTAAAGTAAAATACGCTCAACGCAAAAACGCTTAAGACGAAATAACGATTTGCGCAAAGTAATACAAAAATCCGGATAAACTATATATTTTCCAGCACTTATTTTCTCTTAACACGAAACGAAAATCGCTTAACACGAAAAGATTTCCCTTCTGGGAATGAACAATATACAGAAAACACCAGAGAATTTAAGAGGGGTGTGAAATGAAAGAGAGGCGGTTTCGTATTATTTTTTTGTAATATTGGATTATCCCACCGTATCATAGGAAGAGTTCGTTGTGGTTGATGATGATAATGCGTGTACAGCCTAAATTATGTCAGATAAAGACATTTTGGAGTTCGTTCAAAGCTCAGAAAATATCACTGATGCAGATTCCAACGATGGAAACGAAATGACTAATTCAGATCCTGTTCCCACGCCTTCCTAAATGAGAAACATTGTGAAAAGTATTAGTAATTATGCAGACACACATTCTAGTGGTGAAATGAACAACAAAATGGAACAATTTGTTGACAATTTGATACTAAAAAAAGACAACCCAAAGAAAAATATCAGATTATTTACCAAAAACTTAATAATCCCCCCCCCCAAATATTTGGAACATTTTGTACTAAACTTTATAAAGTTCTTGTGAATGTTTTTGTTTCATTGATTTTTATGAAATGTCCATGCCTATGTAAATCAAAATTACCCTATGTAAATCAAAAGTATTATTCCATGCCTATGTAAATCAAAAGTACCCTAATAAACTTAAATTTGTTGGATATGTGCTTTTTTTGGGGTAATATCCTTCAAATCGAAATTCTTTTAAACACCAAAAACAAAATTCAGTCCCTTCAGTTTCGTGTTAAACAATTTTCACTGTATATCTCTTACTAAATTTAGATTCTAACATAAATCTCAGTATCAGTTCCTTTTAATATGAGTTTGAATTATAATAAGGCTTCATTTTCATCGAGATAACTTTCCCCAATATTTCATCGATAAAATGATTATACCAAAACGCGTTGATGGCTTTTTATCATCCAATAAAATTTCCGCTTGTGTTGTTTTAAACTTCTATCTAATCTATTTCCACTGACGTAATGCGAGATGAGAGTATGCATCTTTTTAGAACACTGCATTTTCTATAAATAATCTTTTTGAAAAAATTCGGCAAATGTAATTAACGAATCAAACGATTTTTCTTCCATCACCATTTATTTATAATCAGTTACCGAACTTGATTATATCTAACGAAAGCAGACACTAATCGATGAAATATGTTGACTACGGTTTGGAATTTTTCGAACGGCAGCGAAAATAAGTGTGCATTCTTTTCCAACCGTGTAGCGTGATCGTTATCGTTTGGTAAAAAAACAAAAAAAGAACAAACGGTGGTGGTTTTATTGATTTTAACTTCGCGGGTTCACCAGACATGAATCAGAGAAATCTACAGGTCACGTGGCATAGAAGGGGGGGGGGTGAAAAGGGGGGAGCAGTCTTATGGCTATTGTTTCCGGTAGTGCGTTCCAAAAATGATTCATTAAATGGAATAGTTTGTCGTGGAAAACATTCGGAAGTTCGCTCACCTTCCACATTTCCAATTCAAAAAGCAAAAAGTAGCCAGTGAAAAAAAAAAGACCGCAGAATACACAATTCTTTTTTCCATAAATTTTTCCATTCCTTGATGTCATTCCATTCTGTATTCCGATCGTCTGGTAACAAGAAAAATTTAACACCCTGTAGTAGTGTAATTTCTTTTGAGTAATTCGTCTGGCTCGTAAGCCAACCACAATGTGTTATCATTCAATGTCGGCTAAAACAGCCAGTATCAAACTTCAGTGCAAAGGAAAGGTAAATGGATGGTTATTTGTGTCTTCAAGCAACGTTAGTCTTGCCAAGTGAAAAAAAAAATATTTTAAAGTGTTAGTAAAAGTACAAGAGTGAATACACATAACATTTCTTTTCTGTATTACTATGAAGACATTTTCATTTCTTAATTTAAAACAAGAGGTTTTCGAACATCAGTGACAAACAAAAGGGGAGAGTTTTGGGGGGTGGTAACCCTCTCCTCCATAATTTTTCAATTTTCACCATAGAGATTACCCTTTGACTCTTTTCATCTACGTCTTTTTTTAGATTGTAATAGATTAGATGATTTTACCAACTTCTGCTACTAATGACTCGCCGTGCTCCTATACAGTCCTACTCCACAGTCGCTGCTACCCTTCCATCTAAACGGGTCAACCTAATTAACATGGCATCAAATAAGGCTGATGCCATTCCTGACGAGCTAAAATCCTGTGCTCTGGAAACGATCGAACAAAGATATCCAGTGAATGAGTGGCTCTATGTCTACACTGACGGCTCATACCTGCCAGAAACCAACGGAGCTGGCGCGGGATGGTTCTTTCGGCTGTTTGAGGGCTCATTAGCAGTGGGAAAAAACGCCACCAAATACGATGAAGAGGTCTTGGCTGTCTGTGAAGTTGCAATGCAATTACTAGCTGCTGGCCTAGATCCTGCAAAAGGTGTCTTTTTCATAGACTCCCAAGCTTCAATTTTAGCTTTAAGCAGCAATACACCGATTGACTGCCTTTCCATAATTCAGTATCGAACTCAAATTGCGTAACTAATCTCATATGGCTGGATTGTGGCCTCACAGTGGGTCACAAGTCATGTTGGGATCCCCGGCAATGAGAGGCCTGCCCCAAGCAGGGAGCCGAGTCGTCTCAATTGGAAATTCCCTTGACTCTCAGAGCATCATTTCTACATTCATTGACAAATTTACCAACGTGACCCAAAAAACCAAGAGCCTTGGAAAGCCTTAGGAAACTCTGGCCACTGTGGGTCCAATCCCGAGGCACCTGGAAAGACCCGAGGCTGCTGCTCGCTTTTGCCTATCCACCAGACAGGAATTTCTGGGAGCACACCTCCACTGGCTTGGCCTGACTGCTGACGAGGCCTGTCCACTCTGCGGCCATGCCAGAATGGATGGAGACCACCTGCTCCAATGCACTGGACTCTATGAATACCCGTCTGACGACATCGTCAGTCGGTACTGGGAGGCTCGGCGTCAAATGGTCAAGAAACCAAGAGCGGGCGTTGAATAAATAAATAAATATTGTAAGCCCTTTCCCCCTTAAAAGAGGTATGTGTACCCCACTGTCAGTGGCGTAACGTACACCCCCGCATTGCGGGAGGGGGGAAGCTTGATTGATGCTAAGTACGTATTTGGGTTTGGGGCCCAAAACCTGAATTTGAAGGAGGGCGCTAATATTCTCTATTATGCCATTGCCCATTGTCAAACATTAAATGTATATAATTTCACGTATTTACTTACGACTATCTCACTAACGATCCCAAAATAAATAAGTAAAAAAAGAAGAAATTAACTAAACATTAATAGAGTAAAAAAAATTTCCCATTGCTAATTTTGAATTTATATGCACATGAAATTTAAGTCAAACCAGCAATTTTATTCAACACCATGTTTTCACAACAATCATCGTCAATATTTCTGAAAAAAAAATAGTTACTAAACAGAGTATAAAGTGGAATATGTGGAAATAGTTTTAAGTTCTCTGCACAATTCACTGACAATCATTCAAATAACAAACTCTTTGAAACTCTAAAAAAATCAAAAATAATTTTAAAAAATTTAAATTTTCTCTATTTTATTTAAAAACGCTAAGTATTTTTAAGCATATTCTAGTTTAACATTCTAATTTAACTTCCTTAAAATCCTAGTTCTAACAGGCTGTTTCTTCGTGTACCCATTTGAAATAAGCAAATACCCATTTGGAATAAGCAAATAAAAAGAAATTTCATGCACACTCTTTCCTTTAGAGTGAGGATTTCTGATATATAGAAAAGGGTGGGGAGAGGAACCTTGAGCACCCGAAACAATTAGAGAATCAAATCATGATTCTCGATACCCACCAGAGACAATTCTTGACATCATTGAGACTCCCAGACGTTATTATTTGTCAAGAGTAATTAGTTATTATTCTATAAGTCCATAAGTTATATTCTATATGGATGAAAATTAGACTCCAAAAAACTAAACTTTTTATAAAATTCTCTTCTCGTGAGGGAAAGGAAAAAAAACCATATATATATATATATATATATATATATATATACTAGCTGTTACCCGCCCGCTTCGCTGGGTATTTCATGATGTTTTATAAATATTTACTGCTTATATATATGTATAAATTATTGATATCTAAGTCCTAGCATTAAGAATTCGATTGAATTGAAAAATATACTTATACCTGTAACTGTCACCTGTTGATAAAAGAAAAGGGCAGAACTCATCTAATTTGTATTTTCTAAAAATCTCTAAAATTGAAGCATAGAATGATGCTTTCGTAACTCAAAACCAAGTGGATTCCCGCAAAACCAATTTTCGGTGGATCTGTACTCCGTAAATTGAACATGCAAACCAAATTTCAAGTCTAAATCTAACAGAAGAAAGCAAAAGTTTTACTATAAATATCCCCGTAATCCCGTTGAGAGCAGTTTTCCAAAATTACCGCTCTTAGCGGATTTCAATTCAACAAAAGAAAAATGCAAACCAAATTTCATTATTATAGTCCTTGCAGCTCGAAAAAAGTAATTTTTTTTGTCAATACGTCCCAGTAACCCCCTGCAACCCCCCAGAACTTGATTTGCTTAAAATTTATTCTTAGTGGATCCCTATTCAACAATGAAACATGCTTAACAAATTTCAAGTATATGGGTCTAACAATTAAAAACAGGAATTTTTTTCTGTAACTCCTCTTGACCCCTCGCAAACATCTTTAGGGGTCAATTTTCATTTTACTCTTTGTTAGAGGAACTCTATTTCATGAAAGGAACATGCCTACCAATTTTCAAGCAGGATCATCAAGTAGTTTAAAAATGGAAATATTTATCGATTACGCCTCTTAATCTCCCGAAATTAAACTTGGTAGTTGATATTCGCGAAACCCATTTTGTAGCGGTTCTCTACTTTACGAAAGGAATCTGCTTATCAAATTTCAAGACTGTACGTCTAACAGTTAAAAAATGGGGATAATTGTCTATAACGCCACTTGAGCCCCCGCAACGCCACTTCTGGGTCTGTATTCACAAAACCCATTTTGTAGGGGAATTGCACTCTATGAAAGGAATCTGCTTAGCAAAATTTGAAGACTGTGCGTCCAATTAATTAAAAATGCAAAAAAATTATCAATAACGCCCCTTGAACCTCCGCAACACCACCTAGGGGTCGATTTTCACAAAACACATTTTGCAGTGTATTTCTATCCTATGAGAGGAATCTGCTAACCAAATTTCAAGACTGTGAGTCTAATAGTTTAAAAAAAGAAATAATTATTTATATCTGCCCTTAACCCCCCGCAAACCCCTTGGGGGTCAATTTTCTCCAAACCCGTTTTGTAGCGGATATTTACTCCATGAAAGAAACATTCCTACCAATTTTCAAGCAGGTAGGTCAAATAGTTTAAAAACGAAAATATTTATGTCTTACGCCACTTAATCCCCCGCAACGCCACTTAGAGGTCTGTTTTCACAAAACCTTCTTATAGCTGATCTCTACTCTATGAAAGAAATCTATTTATCAAATGTAAAGACTGTGCGTCTAATAGTTTAAAAATGGAAATAATTATCTATAACGCCCCTTAAGTCCCCTCAAAGCCACTTGGGGGCAATTTTCACGAAACCCATTTTTAGCGTATCTCTACCCTATGAGAGGAATCTGCTTACTAAGTTTCAAGACTGTACGTCTAATAACTTAAAAATAGGAATTTATAACGCCCCTTAAACACCCCGCCCCCGCAACACCCCTTGGGGTCAATTTTCCCAAAACCTATTTTGTAGCGGATATTTACTCCTGGAAAGAAACTTACCTACCAATTTTCAAGCAGGTAGATGAAGTAGTCTAAAAACGGATATATTTATCTCAACGCCTCTTGGGGGGCTATTTTCCCAAAACCCATCTTGTAGCTGATATCTACTCTATGAAAGGAATATATTTATCAAATATAAAGACAGTGCGTCAAATAGTTTAAAAATGGAAATAATTATCTATAACGCCCCCTAAGCCCCTGCAACGCCACTTGGGGGTCGATTTTCAGCAAACTCATTTTGTAGCGGATCTCTACTCTCTGAAAGGAATCCGCTTACCCAATTTCAAGATTGTACATCAAGTAGTTTAAACATGGAAACAATTATTATTAAAGCTTTAACCCCCCGTAACGCCCCTTGCGTTTCGAATTTCGGAAAATCCTTTCTTAGCTGATGTCTACTCTATCAAAAGAACATGTCTACCAAATTTCAAGTCTGTAGGTTGAATAGTTCCAGAGATTTCGTGATTAGTCAGTCAGTCAGTCGCTTTTCTCCTTTATATATATATAAAGGAGATAATCTATATATATAAAGGAGAAAAGCGACTCACTGACTGACTGATTAATCACGAAATCTCTGGAACTATTCAACCTACAGACTTGAAATTTGGTAGACATGTTCCTTTGATGGAGTAGACATCAGCTAAGAAAGGATTTTCCGAAATTCGAAACGCAAGGGGCGTTACGGGGGGTTAAGGGCTTTAATAATAATTGTTTCCATGTTTAATATATATAAAGGAGAAAAGCGACTGACTGACTGACCTAATCACGAAATCTCTGGAACTATTCAACCTACAGACTTGAAATTTGGTAGACATGTTCCTTTGATAGAGTAGACATCAGCTAAGAAAGGATTTTCCGAAATTCGAAACGCAAGGGGCGTTACGGGGGGTTAAGGGCTTTAATAATAATTGTTTCCATGTTTAAACTACTTGATGTACAATCTTGAAATTGGGTAAGCGGATTCCTTTCAGAGAGTAGAGATCCGCTACAAAATGAGTTTGCTGAAAGTCGACCCCCAAGGGGCGTTGCAGGGGCTTAGGGGGCGTTATAGATAATTATTTCCATTTTTAAACTATTTGACGCACTGTCTTTAAATTTGATATATATATAGATTCCTTTCGTAGAATAATGATCAGTTACAAAACAGGTTTTGTGAAAACAGATTTCTAAGTGGCGTTGCGGGGGTTTAAGGGGCGTAATAGATAAATATATCCGTTTTTAAACTACTTCACCTACCTGCTTGAAAATTGGTAGGTAAGTTTCTTTCCTGGAGTAAATATCCGCTACAAAATGGGTTTTGGGAAAATTGACCCCCAAGGGGTGTTGCGGGGGCGGGGGGTTTAAGGGGCGTTATAAATTCCTATTTTTAAGTTATTAGACGTACAGTCTTGAAACTTAGTAAGCAGATTCCTCTCATAGGGTAGAGATACGCTAAAAATGGGTTTCGTGAAAATTGCCCCCAAGTGGCGTTGAGGGGACTTAATGGGCGTTATAGATAATTATTTCCATTTTTAAACTATTAGACGCACAGTCTTTATATTTGATAAAGATATTTCTTTTATAGAGTAGAGATCAGCTGTAAGAAGGTTTTGTGAAAACAGACCTCTAAGTGGCGTTGCAGGGGAATAAGCGGCGTAAGAGATAAATATTTTCGTTTTTAAACTATTTGACCTACCTGCTTGAAAATTGGTAGGAATGTTTCTTTCATGGAGTAAATATCCGCTACAAAACGGGTTTGGAGAAAATTGACCCCCAAGGGGTGTTGCGGGGGGTTAAGGGCCGATATAAATAATTATTTCTTTTTTTAAACTATTAGACTCACAGTCTTGAAATTTAGTTAGCAGATTCCTCTCATAGGATAGAAATACACTGCAAAATGTGTTTTGTGAAAATCGACCCCTAGGTGGTGTTGCGGGGGTTCAAGGGGCGTTATTGATAATTTTTTTGCATTTTTAATTAATTGGACGCACAGTCTTCAAATTTTGCTAAGCAGATTCCTTTCATAGAGTGCAATTCCCCTACAAAATGGGTTTTGTGAAAACAGACCCAGAAGTTGGGTTGGCGGGGGGCTCAAGTGGCGTTATAGACAATTATCCCCATTTTTAAACTGTTCGACGTACAGTCTTGAAATTTGATAAGCAGATTCCTTTCGTAAAGTAGAGAACCGCTACAAAATGGGTTTCGCGAATATCAACTACCAAGTTTAATTTCGGGAGATTAAGAGGCGTAATCGATAAATATTTCCATTTTTAAACTACTTGATGATCCTGCTTGAAAATTGGTAGGCATGTTCCTTTCATGAAATAGAGTTCCTCTAACAAAGAGTAAAATGAAAATTGACCCCTAAAGATGTTTGCGAGGGGTCAAGAGGAGTTACAGAAAAAAATTCCTGTTTTTAATTGTTAGACCCATATACTTGAAATTTGTTAAGCATGTTTCTTTTGTTGAATAGGGATCCACTAAGAATAAATTTTAAGCAAATCAAGAGTTCTGGGGGGTTGCAGGGGGTTACTGGGACGTATTGACAAAAAAAATTACTTTTTTCGAGCTACAAGGACTATAATAATGAAATTTGGTTTGCATTTTTCTTTTGTGGAATTGAAATCCGCTAAGAGCGGTAATTTTGGAAAACGGCTCTCAACGGGATTACGGGGATATTTATAGTAAAACTTTTGCTTTTTTTCTGTTAGATTTAGACTTGAAATTTGGCTTGCATGTTCAATTTACGGAGTAGAGATCCACCGAAAATTGGTTTTGCGGGAATCCACTTGGTTTTTGAGTTACGAAAGAGCAAACATCATTCTATGCTTCAATTTTAGAGATTTTTAGAAAATACAAATTATATGAGTTCTGCCCTTTTTTTTTATCAACAGGTGACAGTTACAGGTATAAGTATATTTTTCAATTCAATCGAATTCTTAATGCAAGGACTTAGATATCAATAATTTATACATATATATATAAGCAGTAAAAATTTATAAAACATCATGAAATACCCAGCGAAGCGGGCGGGTAACAGCTAGTCGATATATATAAGAAAGAGAGAGATAGCTATATTAAGTGAGTGAATATTAACGTCCCACTGTTCAGCTACACGAGGACTTTTGGGGACGGTCCGCGTAATTTTGAACCATGGTCAAGTGACGCAGACGACACCTGAGCTGGCACCCCCCTCTCCTAGCTACCACACCACACCAACGGGAGGACGTTTGAGCTCTCGACAGATTTATCGTGCATGGCTCCCCTACAAGGCGGGTCTTCAGTAGTACTGGGCTCGAATTCATGACACGCTAGCCATGAGATTGGGAGAAATAAAATGAGAGTTGCAATTAAAGTTTTCTGTGAGTGAATGTAGCGGCTTACTATATAGCAACGTGCTGACGTTGGCGACGGACCTCGTAATTTCGAACCATGGTCATGTGACAACATCTGAGCTGACACTCCTTTCTCCGAACTTCACATCACACCAACGGGAGGACTTTGTGCCTAGACAGATTTAACATACATAAATCCCTACGCAAGGCGGATCTTTGGTGGCAATTTGGCTCGATTTCATGTCTCGCCAGTCACAAGTCCTTAACCGTGACCACTAAGCTACAGAGGCCACATTAAAATTTTCAAATGTATGAGTCTGAATTCAGACTCGGTTCCGGATATGTATCAATTTCAATTCAGTGTCAGCAAGACTTGATATGGAGTGCAATATCTCGTACAAATGACAAATTCAAATGAGTCTTAACACTTTTTTCCGGACAGCCTTTGAGATGTTGTTGTTGTTGTCGTGTATGACAAAGTGCAAAGGTGTAAGGTGCTAGATTGTAAAACCTCGGTGTACTTGATTGTTACTCTCCGTAATTCTGTATATCCCTTAATCTTGATATTTAAATTGGGAGAGAGAGAGAGAGAGATTGAGTTTAGTCTCCTGAAGACAAGCAACATGAACATTGTTGTCATGAAGGAGACAGGATAGTTCGTCGATTTTCCTCTGAGTGTTCCCGAACATCAGAACACAATGCGTCGGCTACCCCGGACGCGGTAGCATTATTAATATCACAATATATTGCACTTGTCATAATTGAGGGTTGCCAGAGCCCCGAGAGGTTGGAGAGGAGAGCTTTTGAGATGAATCTTATATACAAAAACTAACGAATATGATACACTTCAATTCTTATTGACCTAAATTAACTCTGGGAGGGGGTGAATTTGGATTCGATAGAACAGAATGAAATAGTTCTAAAGGGTGTAATAAAAAATATAAGAGTCACCCTCACAAAAGATTACAAAAACAACTTCAATGAGTTAGATTTTTAAATACTGCCTGTGAAATAGATTTAATTATATGCATCACAGAAAAAAAATTGGCAATTCATTCGAGGGAAAAAAACACAAAATTTAGAAGTTCGCAAGTAAATAACATAGAACACAATCGCAAGAGATGAATCCTAAAGAATCTCACGCAGTTCTTTATCTTAATTAACATCAAAAACACACACGTAACTGCCTCGGGAAAAAGAGTTCAACGCCCCAACTAAATATACTTTATTTTAAAATGGGAAGAGGAGCTATGGCAGTTCTCATATAGCCGACTCAATATACGCATGCAGATTGCACAGAGAACCACAAGCATCTTGATAACTAAACCTGAAACATTCCATAAAAGAAAAAGATCAGAAAATTCCTCTATTTTTGTTTAACATACCCTATACAAATTGAACGACCCAAGGGCTGTCTGCCTTTTCTTGTTCTTCTACCCTGACCTTTAAAGCGAACGATTCGAGAATGAGTTCCAAAAGAAATCGTCTGGCAATTTTAGGAACCCAAACACAAATCTTGCGGAGGAGAATTCATAGTCGGGTTATGTCAAGACAGGCAACTGACGGCGTGACAAGGAATGTACGGGGAATGAAAGGAAAAAGTAAGAAAGGAAAAAAAAAATCGTTTGCTGAATGATGTCCGGGGTGCAGTCCATTTCACAGACTCTCTCCATTCTATTTCTGGAATCTAGAGTTTCATCCCGTCGTTGCTCAGGTGCTCTTTTTTAGGCAGAGAAAGCGGACGATTTCCAGCGTTTACGAAGACATTCTTGACGAAATTTTTTTTTCTGTTCCGGTTGTGTGTGTGTTGTCACCTCCTTTTTAACACTTCCGGAGGTGTGTTGAAATGTTGTGTCTTGTGCTTTTAAAGTTTGATTTGAACCCGATCATGTATTGAACGTTTTCATTTCTAAACATTTAGAAAATAAATGAAAGAATACAGTAAAAATATCAATGCGCAGACAAACTTAGAAACTCTTAAATTTTTTTTAATGTTAATAGTAAACGAATCAAATGAAACTTACTCGAAATCTAATGTGGTTCCATTTGTTCTTCTTTCGCTTTTTACTCGCAATTTTCGGTCAAGTTTTTACAAATATAATAAAAACTACAATTTTATACATATAAGATTAAAAAATATAAGTTAAATTTTTTATATATATAAAATTCATTTGAAGTATCGCGAATTTTCGTATTATTTAATAATAAAAACTTATTTTGCTCATCTATATATATAAATGGATGTTTGTATATATAGCCTCACTTCATTCCAAAACCGTTCAACCGTTCACTATGAAAATTGGCATGCATATGCAGGGACGTCTTAAGGCATGGGCCAACTGGGCCCGGGTCTAGGGCCTCTGTCACAATGTGACCTCATCTCGTTCTCGAATCAACCTTAATAAGATCATGATTTGAATAATTTTTCAGTCAAATGTTATTTTCGGTTATATTCTCCGAAAAACTGGAAATTTCGGAGGATATGTCAACTGGCTACATGTGATGACTGTCGTCCATATATAGACCTAGGCCTATCACCGTATACCCTCATAACTCATTCAGTCTAAAGGTGGCAGTCGGTTGAGTCGGTTTGTGCGATTGTATAAATCATGCACATTTATTTGTTTCAAATTATTATTTGTTCGAGTATTTGACAATGTACTGTTTGCTGGTAAGACTCATGAGGGGTCCCTACATTTGTGTAGGGACCCTTCAAGAAGTCTTCAGACGTTCTTGCGTATATGTATTTTTTAAGGGAGAAGATTTTGTGCTATCCTCCTTGTTGCAGCTCCCAACCAGGGGGCGCTATAGCATATCAACTTCTGCACCGTTCAAGTAATCGCCAAGTTTCCAACATGGTCGCCAAAATGATGCCAACTTGGCTCTATCACCAGCATTTCGCCATTGAATCGCCATTATAGTGTACGGAATGACGTTGCTTGCGAATAAATGCAACAGAAAGTAATTTTGACGTATCACACAACCAGATATAAATTATTTACACTATTTTAAACATTCATTGCACAAAATTTGTAACAATATGTTACTTTTGCTAGCAAAGATCAGCTTAGTAATGTGTTTTCAAAAATGGACTCACTACGAGGGCGTTGGGAAAAAAATGCTTTTTAACAGCTATTAAGCTACAGACTTAAAATTAAACTAATATGATTTTTTGTTCAGCTAAAATATGCGAAAAACGTTTTTTTTTTTTTTTTTTTTTTTTTTGTTCAATTTGCAATTCACGTAAAAGTAACCCATTAAAAACTTCTTTATCTTTCCATCTGTATTGTTTAATTTTTCAATTCACCATGCGAAAAAATAGATATACCAACTAGTAAAATATAAATTTATAAAGACTAAGAAACTGTTGCAATATTTGTAGTCAAAAACAAACACAGAATGTACCATTACAATAAAATTGAACCAATAAATGAGCAAGAAATATGAACGCTACACATTTATCATATGGTTTAATATATGTCGAATATTTTTCAATCTTTATTACAGTCCTTCGAACATAATAAATTGGATTGATTTTTTATTCGATTTTTAATGGCGACGGAATTGGTAATACTAAATCATGGACGAGGACGAGACAAGAGATGGCATCCCACTATATCAATGTCTACACACTACTAATGTGATCAGTGACATCTTAAAGACTTCTTGAAGTCCTGGGCTGTATGCAAAAATAGACTCAGCCCTTTAAAGAAGATATTATACTGCATATGTTCTCATATACTGGCTCAAATGGTTACCAGTAACAAATGTGCGTTGCTGACAGTCTTGCAAACCTAGGTACAAACCGATACGAACGACTGCAGCCCTTCGGCTAAACGATGTATAATGTTAGGCCTAGGTCTAGACACGGACGTGATTCGCAGTCTTTCTATAGTTGTCAGTTGGCATACAGTGGTACCCAAAATTGTGGACACACTTTTTAAAATTATCTTTTTTTAAGGCGACTGGATACCATATTTACAATTTTTTTATTCTTAATTTTTGAAATTTGATTTGAATTGTATTTAATAAAAGTCATTATAAAATAATAATTCCATATAAAAAATTTCAAATTTGTTGCAAAATGTTCGTAAAATGTAAATTTTTAAAATGTTTTTAACATTTTTCAAATTTTTAAGGCTTTTTTTAAATATGTATATTTTTTTCAAAGTGCCTAATAATATACTACATAAAACTGTGTATGATTTTTTAATGCTGTGACTCATTAATTTTATATTAATGTTTTCGTTGTGAAACATACAAAAACTTTCGAAAAAGCAACAATTTTGATTTTTAAAATGTTTAAAAAAACTACTACGTATCTTAGAGTTAATTCCATACAAGAGTTTCACAAAACATACATTTTAGAACATTTATAAAAAATTTCACATCCCTACTTCAATTATCAAAAAAGCCTTAGGGTTTTAAATGATATAGTATATGATCAAAAATTCAACATGGAAAAATATGAGTTCCAAGTTTTCATTCCATGAATATCATGATATAATATTCATCGAATAGTCTGAAACTTTTATGAAATGTTAATTAACTAAGCTGCTTACCATAAGAAATTGCAAAAATGTGGAACAATCAAACAGTATACTGGCATAACGATTATATAGAAGAAAACAAATGGAAGATCAATCTATACAAATAAATAAAATTGAAGTGTCTGTTTGTAATTTCAAATTAGCAGCTTTTTACTTAATGCACTAAAAGTATATACGGTACTCATAACAAAAAACCAATTTTTAAAATTTTTGTCTGTCTGTCTGTTCCGGCTAATCTCGGAAACGGCTGGTGCGATTTTAAAAATTCTTTCACTAATGGAAAGCTACATTAACGGGGAGTAACATAGGCTATATTTTATTCCCGTATTCTTACGGGAACGGAAACTATACGGGTGAACGTGAAACTGAATGCCAAGATGAACGCCAAATTGAACGCCAAGCTGAGCTAATGAAGTCGTTGTTTTGGTTACTGGCGACCGATGCTCTTCATGAGACATAATAGTGTTACGCGCACATGATAATACGCTGACACGTGCCATAATTTTTTTTATGATAGTTATCTCACTGTTCAGTTAAGTAGAGCATCGGCTGTTTCGGATGCACTTTTAAAAATAATAAATCAAGGCTTCATAAGCAAAAAGCAATGCAAGAAACAAAAAATTGATAAGTTTTACGGTTAGTTTTAATCCTTTCTTTTTTTTCTATTTACATTTTTAGTCACATTTAAACTATAGTTATTATAATCCCAATCTATATCTATACAAATAAATAAAATTGAAGTGTCTGTTTGTAATTTCAAATTAGCAGCTTTTTACATAATGCACTAAAAGTATATACAGTACTCATAACAAAAAAACAATTTTTAAAATTTTTGTCTGTCTGTCAGAATATAAACAGATATATTTATAAAACATCATGAAATACCCAGCGAAGCGGGAGGGTAACGGCTAGTATTTCATAAAACTTTTCCTTAATAATAATAAGAAAATAAATACACACATCTCAGAGCTAATTCCACGTGCTCAATTTTACAACAAATAATGCACAAAGTGTAAAAAGGATGTGTGTGTGTTTTGCCTTTATTTTTTTATTTCCATGATTTAAAAAGCCTTCTTTTGTTAAATATTGTACAAAAATGAAAGCAAAATCAAATAACAATTTATAGGTAAAATATATCAAAATCGAAGAATTGTATCTGTGTATTTGTGTAAATATCTTAAAATATTTTAATAATAATTGTGTTGAATTTCACAGACATGGGATATATATATCACCGAAAGCAAATATATAAAAATGGGAGAGTTTTTCTATTCTTGCGAATTAGATTTTTAATTATCTGAGCTATCAAAATGAGATTTAGAATTTGTGCTTTGGGAGAATCTATTTTGAAGCTTTAATTTCATTCATAATAATGTCATAATAAGCACGCACAACTTTTAAAATTTTGAACAAATCCATTTGATCTTCCCCCCAATAAACAATACACAAACTAGAATCTTTGCACATGGATTGCACAATTAATTTCTTGAAATGATTTGTTACTGCATATGTAATTCTATATATGTTAGTCTCATTTGCTCGCGTTAGAAAAATAGTTAATTCATTTTTTATCAGGCACTTTACTAGCAGATGATCTGAAAAGTGTGCGAGGCAGTTTTGTTTAGTCTGCTGTCCAGCATCAAAAGTTGTTCCATAACTTAATAAAAAATGCAGGTACAGCTTTGAAATTTTTCTGGCATGTTTAAAATGATTCGAGGTATCATGTAAGCCAATAAAAAAAAAAAATTTCGATAGTTTGATGATTTTTTGGGTATTATGTCGACTTAAGTTTGTATGCTTATAGAAAATGTTATGTTGCACAAAATGCAAAGCATTTTATGTCATTTAAAAAAAATTCAATACTAAATTCCAATAAAAAAACAAAATTCAAAAATTTGCAACGAAAAAAGTTATGCTGCAAAAATTATCAATATTCATTAGATACTGATGATAGCAGTGAGGTATCACTGCTTAGTAGGATAGCCTTTATTTTTTATACAGCTTCACATCAAAGTTTCATTGAGCTGAAAATAATTTTAAGTTCTTCCTTCATTATTACATGATGCCAGGAAACAATTATATCCTCAATTAGTTCCTTTTTATTCCATGGGTACCACATTCGGGCAAGAGCTTTCAAACGGTGCCACGAGTTTTCGATAAGATTGAGTCAGGTGATCTTAGGACGATACTAAGATCGATTACTTTACTGTATGGCAAGGAGCACGGAATCTTGCTGAAAAATAAATGAAACATGGTTGATAAATAGATCCTTGATGAATGGTACAAGTTAGGGTTCCAGAATGGCGTCAATGTATTTTCTGACATTCAGTGTACCATCAATGATATGAAGGTGACCGGTACCTTCTGCTGATATGCATGACTAAATTATTAAACTATGTTGGTCTTCCTCAGTTGCCTGAATGCAGTCCAAAGCCATGGAGTTCAGAAAGCCACCCAAAACTCGCCGTGGGTATTTACCGTCTAGAGGAGGTAAAACATATTAAATTTGTCAAGATTCAAATTTCCCACTTTGACATGGCAAGTTCGTGAAGTGGGCTTCCACATCAGGTGTTCTGGTCATTTGACCGTGGTTCAAAACTGCCAAATTCATCGCCAACATCCCTCATGCTGCTTCTGAGTTAATAAAAAAAAATTAACCAACAGTTCCCAATATAAAAATGACCCATCTTGAAGCGGATTGCGACAGAATATGAGAAATGGGTTATGTATCGTAATGTCAAGCATTGATGGATTTTATGAACCGCCTGCTTCTACGTCTAACTAGGGATAACTCATTGGAAAGCCCTGCCATATAATCAAACGATTAATAACATTTTCTACCGTCTTCAGCTAGTCAGACTGTGATTTTAAGCGCAAAGTGCCATGCTGCTGTCAACAGCCATAAAAAAAATAATGGGATTTGGTTTGAGGTTTTACCTCCCCCTCACTACTCACCTGATTTGAAGCTTACAGCTTACCACCTAATTCGAGCGTTGACCAACTCTTTCAATCGAAATTTTTTGATGATCTTCAAGGTGTGAAAACTGTCATCCGAGGCCTTTTTTCCCACTCTCAACCTCGGGATTTTTGCTGACGTGGGATTAAACTCCTACCAGAAAGATGGCAAGAGGTCAAAAACAGTAATGGCGAAAATGCATAATTCTGTGTGTGTGAGAGAGAGAGAGAGAGAGAGAAAGAGGCCATATACCAAGTAGTTCCATTAGTTCTGATACAAAAATTTGAGGAGTCGACGATTGTAAATTTCGTCCTCTCTCGTCTGCAATATATTTCAGATATTGTAATTTTTCCCGCATGCTGTTCTAAATGAGACAGAGTTTTAAACAGTGAATGAACGTTAGATAGAAGCGTGCAAGAGTGTGCAAAAAGCTAAAGAGAAGAAAAAATGCATTCAGAGAACTCATCAACCGGTTTTCGCAATGATTTAGAGATGTGTGACTTACGAAGGCATCTCAGAGATTCCTATTTGAGAGAAAAAGGTGAAAACCACGTTAAGAACTTATCAAAACACTGTCACTGAACCAACAGTGAAGCCCCTGAGTGGAAACTTATTAAGTGGAAACAATTGGACTTTTCGACAAGACTCTTCCTGCTCATGCGGCGAAGACCCAGCGATTGTTGAAAGACAATGTGTCGGATTTAATATAGCATGAAGATTAGCCCTCCAGCAGACCGAATTTAAATCTACTCGACTATAAATTAAGGTCAGTATTGGAGTGAAGTGCGCCAGAAATGACCTCCAAATTTGAGCAGTCTTAAACGTGCTTTAAGGAAAGCACAGGTGGAATTCCCATGGAGGTAGTGTGTGTCTTGGGAGATGATTGACCAAAGACTTAAAGCAAGGTGATAATTTTAAACAAAATGTGCAATATATTAGGTAAAATAAAACTTTAAGAAGACTTAGTTTTAAATTTAAGAACAAAATTTTCTATAACTGTATCCGAACTTATGGCAGTGGCACTTGTAAGTACATTTATGTTCTTTGGACATCTTCATCGACATCTTAAGAAGATTCAGTTTTAAATTTAAGTACAAAGTTTTCAAAGTATTATCAGAACTAATGGCACTGGCACTTGTAAGTACATTTATCTTCTTGACATCTTCATATACGTCTTTCGAAGATTTAGTTTTAAAATTGAGTAAAAGTTTTCTATAATTGTATCAAAACTTATGGTACTGGAACTACTAAGTACATTTATGTTCTTTTGACATCTTCATCGACATCTTAAGATTTAGTTATAAATTTCAGTACAAAATTTTCTGTAATTGTATCTGAACTTATGGCAATGGTAAGTACATTTATGTTCTTTGGCCATCCTCATCGACATCTTAAGGACAAAGTTTTCTATAATTGTATCAACTTATGGTACTGGAACTACTAAGTATATTTATGATCCTTTGACATCTTCAACGACATCTTAAGAAGATTTAGTTTTAAACTTGAGTACAAAGTTTTCTATAATTGCATCAGAACTAATGGCACTGGCACTTGTAAGTACATTTATGTTCTTGACATCTTCATATACGTCTTTCGAAGATTTGGTTTTAAATTTGAGTACAAAGTTTTCTATAATTGTATCAAAACTTATGGTACTGGAACTACTATGTACATTTATGTTCTTTTGACATCTCCATCGACGTCTTAAGATTTAGTTATAAATTTGAGTACAAAGTTTTCTATAATTGTATCAGATTTATGGCATGGCAATGGTAAGTGCATTTATGTTCTTTGACTATCTTCATCGACATCTTAAGGAGATTTAGTTTTAAATTGAGTACAAAGTTTTCTATAATTGTATCAGAACTTATGGCACTGGACTTGTAAGTACATTTGTGTTCTTTGGACATCTTCATCGACATCTTAAGACTTAGTTATAAATTTGAGTACAAAGTTTTTTATAAATGTATCAGAACTTATGACACTGGAACTACTAAGTACATTTATATTCTTGGACATTTAAAAGATTTAGCTTTAAATTTGAGTACAAAGTTTTCTATAATTGTATCAGAACTTATGGCAATGGCACTTGTAAGTACATTTATGTTTTGACATCTTCATTGACGTCTTATTACTTATATCCCAATAGAATCAAAACCTGCTTCTACATTAGTAATTTGTCAGAAAGAGATATCACTTATTAAATATTCTATGGGGGGAGGGGTCCACTCGCGATCCTTTACCCCCAGTTCAAGATACGGGAGAAAAGCAGAATGGATGCAAGTGAAAGGTAACAGAGCCGACATGAAACACTTATAGTTCATTTTACTCATTTTATGGTCTATTAATAACCGCAGTGAAAAACACTCAGTTATGTGGAAGTTATACTGTTTCATTCGCATTCGGGGGTGTTCTCAAAATAGAATGTATGATGTCAAGAGACTTAGGAGTAAAAATAATATAACCTCCATTTACAACACAACCCTTCATTCATTCCCAATCGCGCAATTCCTCAACTCCAGGAGTAAATAAAATAAGAAAAGTGTTGTCAATCAGCTAAAAATAGTTTCGGTGAAAATCCCTCTTCTTAAAAGCTGAGGGTTTTCTTTTCGAGAGAGAT